>PVKP010001164.1:0-118191 GCA_004027715.1 Plecturocebus donacophilus
TTTCTGTTTCTTAGTTTTCCTTTGGCGGACGCCGGTTCCCCTCAGAGCCAGACCTTCCCGGGTTCTCTGTGCTTGCTGTGAAACTCTCAGTCCTCGGCGCTTCCAATTGCTGTTTTCCTTGTGGGGATGGGACCAGCTGAGCCCGTCTGTCCCGTTTACTCTGCACCGGGAAGCGCCGCGCCGGGCGCCGGCAAAAGAGTCGCACTGGCGACCTGTGTGGCTTCTCTGCCGGGAGTCTCGCGGTCTGTGGGCAACAAAAACTCGTCGGAAAGTGCGGCGTCCGCTGGTTCTCTGCACTTTCACTGGGAGCTACATTCCTGAGCTGTTGCTAGTCGGCCATCTTGGATCTCTCCTGAAATATTTTTATTTATAAAATCAGATTTACTTTTTACTTATTAATAGTTTTAGACCTTCCACAGTACTTTATCTTCAGCAGGGGTGTATTTTTAACTTTCAAAAACAAGTTTTATTAGTTTTATAGTAAAGGAGAACTGTCCTTTCATTTTTCTACTTTACAAATGAAAAAAGAAAGTGAACTTCCATGGAAGCTAATTTATTGGCTTAGTCAGTTATGACACATAGGGGTATGAGCAGAGAGTTTGTGCTTCAAAGAAAAAACAAACTATAAGAAAACCTATCCCAAGTGTCACCTCCATCAGACAGTGCTTTCCTGCTTTATGCTATTCTATATTGGTCTATTTGTTCTTTAAAACGTCATCAATAACTGCTACAAGGGAACTAATCTATTTTAACTAGTCTCTTAGGTTGTCATTTTAATCTTGGGTTCATGTTATTTTTTTATCCCTCTATTCATTTTACCTCTGAATTTATAGTTATCAGATTTATGAAAATGACCCAGAGGCGTGGTTATTACAAGTGAAACCATGGGGTTTGATATTGAGTTCGCCATCAGATCTTTCACTATAAATATTTCACATTTCTGATCTTAAATAAATTTAGCTTCAAGTATTAAATATAAAAAATTAATTTGGCTATAGGCAAAATTAAATATAGGGTAACTGGTTCTTCATACAATAAACTAAGCATTTTTATGTAGAGAAATATTTCCTAATAATTTCTTTTTTTTACCATTTTAAAAATTCTTATACTTGTTTAAATAATTAGAGTCACTTTCAGATTTCTTTCTCTTTTTTTTTACTTTTGTTTCTTATTATTATTATACTTTAAGTTCTGGGGTACATGTACAGAACGATACATGTGCCATGGTGGTTTGCTGCACCCATCAACCCGTCATCTCCATTAAGTATTTCTCCTAATGCTATTCCTCCCCCAGCCACCATCCCCCAAGAGATGCTGGTGTATGATGTTCCCCTCCCTGCATCCATGTGTTCTCACTTTTCAGATCCCACTTATGAGCGAGAACATGTGGGGTTTGGTTTTCTGTTCTTGTGTTACTTTGCTGAGAATGATGGTTTCCAGCTTTATACATTTCCCTGTAAAGGACATGATCTCATCTTTTTTATGGCTGAATAGTATTCCATGGTGTATATATGCCACATTTTCTTTATCCAGTCTATCATTGATGGGCATTTGGGATTGTGAACCATGTCTTTGTTATTGTGAACAGTACCACAATAAACATACATGTGCATGTGTCTTTATAATAGAACAATTTATAATCCTTTGAGTATATACCCAGTAAGGGGATTGCAGGGTCAAATGATATTTCTAGTTCTAGATCCTTGAGAAATCTCCAAACTGTCTTCCACAATAGTTGAACTAATTTACACTCCAACCAACAGTGTAAAAGCATTCCTATCTCTCTACATCATCTCCAGAATCTGTTGTCTTCTGACTTTTTGATGATCACCATTCTAACTAGTGTGAGATGTTACCTCATTGTGGTTTTGATTTGTATTTCTTTAATGATCGTTGATGATGAGCTTTTTTTCATATGTTTGTTGGCTGCATAAATGTCTCCTTTTGAGAAGTATCTGTTTGCATTGTTCCCCTATTTTTTGATGGGGTTGTTTTTTTCTTGCAAATTTAAGTTTTTTTGTAGATTCTGGATATGACCCCTTTGTCAGACAGGTAGATTGCAAAAATTTTCTCCCATTCTGTAGATTGCCTGTTAACTCTGATGATAGTTTCTTTTGCTCTGCAGAAGCTCTTTAGTTTAATTAGATCTCATTTGTCTATTTTGGCTTTTGTTGCCAATGCTTTTGGGGTTTTAGTCATGAAGTCTTTGCCCAAGCCTATGTCCTGAATAATATTGCCTAGGTTTTCTTCTAGGGTTTTTATGGTTTTAGGTCTCATGGTTAAGTCTTTAATCCATCTGGAGTTAATTTTTGTATAGGGTGTAAGGAAGGGATCCAGTTTCAGCTTTCTGCATATGGCTAGCCGGTTTTTCCAACACCATTTATTAAACAGGGAATCCTTTCTCAGTTTTTTTTTTTTTTTTTTTTTTTTGTCAGGTTTGTGAAAGACCAGATGGTTATAGATGTGTGGTGTTATTTCTGAGGCTTCTTTTCTGTTCCATTGGTTGATATATTTGTGTCGTGTTATTTCCGAGGCCTCTGTTATTTTCTATTGGTTGATATATTTGTTTCGGTAGCAGCATCATGCTATTTTGATTACTATAGCCTTGCAGTATAGTGTGTAGTCCAGCAGCATGACACCTCCAGCTTTGTTCTTTTTGCTTAGGATTGTCTTGGCTATGCAGGCTCTTTTTTGTTTCCGTATGAAATTTACAGTAATTTTTTCCAATTCTGTGAAGAAAGTCAATGGTAGCTTGATGGGTATAGCATTGAATCTATAAGTTACTTTGGGCAGTATGATCATTTTCATGATATTGATTCTTCCTAACCATGAGCATGGAATGTTTTTCCATTTTCCTCTTATTGTTTGTGTCCTCTCTTATTTCCTTGAGCAGTGGTTTGTACTTCTCCTTGAAGAGGTCCTTCACATAACTTGTAAATTGTATTCCTAGGTATTCAGTTCTCTTTGTAGCAATTGTGAATGGGAGTTCACTCATGATTTGGCTCTCTGTCTGTTACTGGTGTATAGGAATGCTTGTGATTTTTTCACATTGATTTTGTATTCTGAAACTTTGCTGAAGTTACTTATCAGCTTGAGATTTTTGTGCTGAGACGATGGGGTCTTCTAAATATACAGTCTCATCTGCAAATAAAGACAATTTGACTTCCACTTTTCCTAACTGAATACCCATTATTTCTTTCTCTTAAATAGGAGTTGTGAGAGAGGGCATCCTTGTCTTGTGCCAGTTTTCAAAGGGAATGTTTCCAGTTTTTGCCCATTCAGTATGATATTGGCTATGAGTTTGTCATAAATAGCTCTTATTATTTTGAGATGCGTTCCATCAATACCTAGTTTATTGAGAATTCTGTTGAATTTTGTTGAAGGTTTCTCTGCATCTATGAAGATAATCATGTGGTTTTTGTCTTTGGTTCTGTTTATGTGATTGACTATGTTTATTGATTTGCATATGTTGAACCACATCCCAAAGATGAAGCTGACTTGATCGTGGTGGATAAGCTTTATGATGTGCTGTAGGATTTGTTTTGCTAGTGTTGTATTGAGGATTTTCACATCAATGTTCATCATGGATATTGGCCTGAAATTTTCTTTTTTTTGTTGTGTCTCTGCTAGGTTTTGGTATCGGGATGATGCTGGCCTTATAAAATGAGTTAGGGAGGGTTCCTTCTTTTCCTGTTATTTGTGGTAGTTTCAGAAGGAGCCATACCAGCTCCTCTTTGTACCTCTGGTATAATTCAGCTATGAAACTATCTGGTCCTGGACTTTTTTGGTTGGTAGGCTATTAATCGCTGCCTCAATTTCAGATGTTGTTATTGGTCTATTCAGGAATTCAACTTATTCCTGGTTTAGATAAATTTCTTTACTCCATATTATCTCAAAAAAAAGCAAGCATAAACAGAGACTTGGGTAGATAAGCGTTTAAGGAGAACAAGTATAAAAAATGTGGTTGGGGAGATACTAACCTCTGTTATTCCCCAAACATTCTAATTTTAGGTTTATTTGAAATCGTGATGGATCCATTCTTTCATCCTACCCTTACTTTTAATAGTTTTTCATGCTTCATCTTGATTCCAATGGTACCATTGGAATCTCATGTTTAAGGTCTCAGGTTTCCCCCAATATTGTCTTGGCATCAGAAGAGAAGAAATTCTACCATCAATTATAGCCTCCCTGACATATACACACATTACCTTCACACAAAGTGGTTGATTTAAGTCTTTATAAACAGTGAAGGAACAAGAACAAGAATATTGCATTTTACTTGGTAAAGCAGTGTGCCTTTATATGTTTATACCTGACAGTGTTCATCTTAAGAAGGCAAAATTATTTGGAAGAGAACATCAAAGTGAAAAAAAAATCATATGTAACAGATATCTTGTTCATAAGGATAGTATAAACAATTCATTGTAGACATCTGTAAAATAGTGAAGGAGCATCTAGAAAAAATAGGGTTTCATCTGGTCTAAATAATAACCAGTACTCATAAATATACAGCCAATCTCTAGCATGTGGAGTCCAGTGGGCACCAGCCTATTTCCTTCACTCAGTCCAGTTCCTTCAATGTTCTATGGTCATGCTGGAGACGAGATTTAGGTAAAATCCAGTGAAGGTTCAGTTTCTACCATAAGAGGGTACAATCTTAGTTATTGGTACTGGCAAGAAAGACGTTAGTCTTTCTTGGTTTACTACATATTACAAAAATTATCCTAAAACTTGATGTAATTGTGATACAAAAAGAGAATAGCATTTTTGCATTTTGTAGTCTTAGGGAGAAAATGTTCCTGGGGCTCAGAGTCACTATGTTATATAAGTACAGGGGGGCTCTAATAACATGGTATTCTACCTATTAGCATTTTGTAGAGAGGAGGTTGTCTCAGGGAATGATGAAGGACCACTCTTGATGCATCGCTAAAAATCTTAATAGGGACCCCTTCGGGATTGTTTTCTTTAAAAATACAAAAATATCACTGCTATTCCTAGAATACCTGAAAATTAAACACTAAATAGTGTCAGAACCAAGTAGTCAGAGGCCTTCAATATTGTTAATAATTAGGGCATTTTTTGTTAATGTAAAGAAAAATATAACCTTATATAAGAGGAGTCATTGTAATTTAAATATTCACTAATTGAGATTTTATTTAATCAATTATAAAAGCATCTTAGTAAATTCTTACTGTAATACTGCTTATATGTGTAAAATATTATAGTGGTTACACACACAGTTGATTTCATGGCTGCATGATTTTCTCTGTGGCTTTCCAAAGGTTCAGAATCAACAGATTGGGAACTGTTGAGATAAAATATCACTTAAGCAGAGGGTTCTTCACAGACATAATTGTGTTTCATTTATTTTCATTGTGAAGAAAATATAAAATCTACTTATATAATATTATTTAATGGATTAAGAGAGCATATGAAGCAGAACATATTGAAACGCTGCCTGTAAATATACCAGGTCTGATGAAAGAATAAATTTAACTTAAAAAAAAGAACAATAGAAATTTATATGATATGAATCACATGCTGAAGAATACAGTTTCTGCAGTGTTTGCACAAGGGGGCAGTAACTAGTAGTTATAAGATAGAAGTGACCAGAATCAATAAATTAAAAATAGTTTTTTAAAAATATCTTACTCTCTTTTGGCATTAATTTTTTTAAAAATTATACCTTAAGTTCTGGGGTACATGTGCAGATCATGCAAGTTTGTTATATAGGTATACATGAACCAACCCAAATGCCCATCAATGATAGACTGGATAAAGAAAATGTGGCACATTAAAAACAGTTTTTTATCATGGTATTTTTCAAACAAAAGTAGAAAATAAATAACAATAAACTATCCATCATCTACCTTCAATAACTATTAACATTTTACAATTTTATTTCATCTATCTTCCTCATTTTTATAAAGTATTTTAAAAAAATCAGAGAAACCATAAATTCTTCAAAATATATTTCTAATGGATAATGACTTTTCATATTTATATTATCATTATTACAACTAATATTAACAATATCATCTAGAAACCAGTTCATGCTCTAATTTGGCAACTTATCTAAAAAATACCTTTATAGTTGTTCAAATTAAAATTTCAACAATGCTTTGAAATTTCATACATATGCTTTGTTAATGTTTGTAAATTCTTTTTCTCTATAGCAGTTTCTTTGTTTTTTCTTTTTTCCCTTGAGATAAATTTATTGAAAATAAAACTAGGTCTGGCAGGATTTTTTCACATTCTGGATTTGGCTGGTTGCTTCTTTGTGGCATCATTTACTTATTTACCTAATTTGTTTATTTCCCATATTTCTTGTAAAATTTCAGTCTGAAGCATTTAAGCTTCACTTTTTTTGTTGTAGTTAAGCAAAAAACCTCAAAAGACACTTCAGGAAGTGCTGTGAACCATCTAATGCATCATATCAGGAGGAGGCCCCACTTTTAGTCATGTGGCTTCAGAGTTGTAAGCCCCATCAATCTATTCCAGGGTTCCTCTTAAGACTTTCACTAAATGGTTACCCATTGGTAATCAGTGCTAGTATCTTTTCTTTCCTTAGAGGTTACAGTATTGTGATTTTAATTTTTTAATTCTTTCTGCATTTGTAGCTGAAATACTTCTATAAAAATAATTTTCCTTTCATTACTATTGTTACCTCCAAACATAATTTGTAAAATGGTGCTAAAAGTTTGATTATTTGCCTTTATTAATTTGCAGAATGAGTTGATATTTTAGCAACTTCACAGTTAACCAATAATTTTTAAAGAAATGTTCAATGTGTTCTATCAGTTGCAAATATTATTCTTTCTGATGCTCAAATAACTCAATTTTTAATCAGAGTTTATTGGCTCTTGTACCTTTTTACAAATACATCTCTAATAGTCTGAAATCCTTCTTGCTTTTTGGTACAAGATGTTTCATGTTCATTTTGAATATTCCAAGACCTGGAATCAGCCATTGCTCCAAAAAGCCTTTGTTCATTTAGTAGAAAATGACAATTGGATTCCAAAACAATACTCTAACGTTGGCTGTTTTTACTGAATTACCATTTCTTTTTGATCTTTCAGAAAATGAAAAATCATTCTTCTTTATACAGAAAAAATATTTAGTGACTTCACAGGGATATTGGAAACTCAGATTTCAGACTATAGGGTACTTACTTAAATCGTTTTATGTTCACATCTTGTTCTCTTTATCTGAAAATCTTGGTTTCTACTAGAGTTAACATATTTACTTAATTCTTTTATCCTACAATGCATTCTTAATAGTTTCAAAGTAACAGTGCCAGACTTTCAATTTATGATGAAATCACTTAGTACAATTTAGGATTTGCCATTCTTTTTGTCCTTAGGATATATCCACAAGGACTATAATGAAAATAATGTTTTTTAAGTCCTTCAACCTAATTATTTATGTAGTTATGTTACCAACTTAATATACTGTTAGATTCATCTTCTTGAATTAATTTTCAAAATGCAGGGATTCTTTTTGTTACTTATCTTTACTTGTGTTTATTAAAAATGTAAACCATTTACAAGACTCCAAAGCCAAAAATCAAAATGAGTCTAACTTTCATGTCTATCGCTGCCTCCTTTAGTAGGTGACATTTTTTGCCAGTTATTAGTGTATCTTTCTGTTTTATTGTAATATATATATACACATATGCATGTATCTATATATGTAAATGTATATATGCATGAGTGTATATCTATACCAACATATGTAAGTGTATTTGTGCTTAGATACACACACACACACACACACACACACACACACACACTTCTATCTCCTCTTTTTGTATAATTGTAATAAAACTGTTCTGTACCTTGTTTTTTTAAACCTAACAATTTATCCCTATGATCACTATACAACAATAGAGTGAGATTGTCCTCATTCAATTTTACAGCTGCAGAATTACTCCATTAAAGTTTATTTAAGCAGTCCTGTAATTATGCACATTGATTTTTCTCAGTATTTTCTTATTACAAATACTAATATGATGAATAATTTTTGTGTATCACATTTTGTACTCTTGCCAGTGTATTTTTGGGAAGGTTCCTAGTAGTGGGATTGCTGAGATAAAGGGTAATTATGGTTGTAATTTTCCTAGACATCAAATTCTCTTGGGTTGAGTCACTTTACATTCCCACCAGCAATGTATGAAAATGACTGACTCCCCGCAGGCCAACTATAGAATACACTATCAAACTTTTAGATGTTTGCCAATTGGATAGATGAGAAATGGTATCTGATAATAGGTTTAATTTGCATTTTTTATTATGCATGAGTGAGCATCTTTATATGTTATTTATGTTTCTTTGTAAATTTGTCATCGGGAAATTGGTCTTTTTGTTCTCAAATAAGAAATTTTCTTTGTATTTCTTAGGGCATAGACTTCTTATTTGTAAAGCATTATTGATAATTTTTTTCTAGTTCACAATTTGTCTTTTTACTCTTCTCCTGTGTGTCTGTTTGCCATAAAGATTTTTTTTAATGTACAAAAATGTATTAGCCCTTTTCTTTATTGCTTCTTGATTTTGAATCATAATTAGGAAAGCATTTTCTACTCTGGTTTATAGTGGAATTTACCCATTTTGTTCTAGTACCTGTATGGTGATATTTTCTATGTTTCAACCTCTGATGCATTTGAAATTTATCCTTATATATGTTGTGAGGAATGATTAAAAATTACACTATTCTGTATGATTATACAATTTTCTCTACACTGATTTGAGATTCTGTGCTAATTATATTCCAAATTTCCCAATGCACTAGGATCCATTTTCTGAATTTCCAATCTGTTTTACTAGTGTATCGGATCATTAATATGTCCATAGCATATTGTTTAATTATAGAGACTTTATAGTACATTTTAGTATCTGGATGAAGTAGTTCCCTCATACATTTTAATATTTCTCTGGATATTGCTGTTATTAGTTTTCTATATGAACTTTAAAATGAACTTGTATGATGCTAGAAACAATTCTTATGATATTTGTATTGGGATTGTATTGAATGTGTTATATAGCTTGGAGGAAATTCTAATTTTTAGAATGCTGTGTCTTCTCAAGCAAGGACATAGAATGTATTTTCACTTCTTCGAGTCTATTTTTGTGTCTTTCAGAAATGTTTCACAGAAAAAAAATCATTTAATAAAACACGGTATATTATGGGCAAATTTATTTAGTTATGACTAGTAGGCTAAACTTTCTAACTTGAAATATGTAGTTTGGTTAATATGAAATTGATGAATGTCTTTGTCATGGTTAAGTTTCTGCTGAAAAATTTACATAAGTTTCTAAACATGTCCTTATTTGTAAACAAAATTTGTTTCTATTTATCAGACAATTTTAAATGAAGCTGATAATACTTTCATTTGAATCTACTGAATAATATATTTACCTCATAATAAAATACTTTTTGTCATCAATTCTAATTTATAAATAAGGTGGTCTTAGGGTCAGGTAAGCCTTAGCCTTTGTATTGCAATCCCCTTATTTCAGTTTTAATTTAGTTGTATATATAGGTAAATAAAAGCAGACATAAATTCTCTACTAATTGAAAAGCATCTGAATCCAAGAAAAAATGGATACTTAGCTTTATTTTCGTTACCTTTTATTTGTGTGTGCATGATCCTTTTTGATTTTTTGATTAAGGTAAATAAATTGAATAATAATGCAACAAGTCAGTCCATACATCCTATACAACAGAAAAATTATCTAAAACACGTGCAGGCCCTTCGGTTGAACTCAGTATTTACTTTTTATTTTCATTTCTTAGGAGACAAAGTTGTGCTCTGTCGCCCAGGCTTGAGTGCAGTGGCCCACTGCAACCTCTGCCTCCTGGCTTCAAGCGGTTCTCCTGCCTCAGCCTTCTGAGTACTGGGACTATAGCCTGCGCCACTATGCCTGGTAATTTTTGTGTATTTTTAAGTAGGGACAGGGTTTCACCATATTGGCCAGGCTGGTCTCGAATTCCTGACCTCGTGATCTGCCCGCCTCAGCCTCCCAAAGTGCTAGGATTGCAGGCATGCCACTTCGTCCCGCCCGAACTCAATATTTAAAGTGTAACAGAACTCTTTGTCTCTTTGGAGTTCTAGGTTGGAAGAACTGCCAAGCCAATGTTGTGTGTTCAGTGGTTCTCAAATGGGGGCTGTCAGTATCTTGCCATCTCTGTGGTATCTGGGAGTGCTTAGGGATATATTTTTCTGACATTTTAAGTGAGGGGAAGAAAACTATTGGCATTTTGTAGGGAAGACCAGGAAAGCAAATGCCTTGTTATAAAGGCAGAATCCTCTGTGGTGAAGAATTGACTTGCCCAAGTTCTCGGTGAGGTATTAGAAATCTCCTGTGAGACCTGAAATCCTTAATTTTGTTTTTCATGGTTAGAACTCCATTAATTTTGCATTCAGAATTTCCACTGATTCAGATTCCTATTGAGGGAGGACATAATATTTAAGGCTGCAGAGAAGAATAGAATCATACTGGTTGCTTATTTGTTGTATTATTTATGTGTGACTAGGAGCAAAACTGTGTGCCTTTTTATAGTAGAATCCATAAATTAATAGAAATCATATAGCATGACAGAGAATAAAATTTGATATGTTGATGCAGTAGATTATACTAACAAAGCTGTATTTGTGAAGACCTGTTTTGCTTGTGCTGTGATGCTTGTATATTCCTGTCCTTAGCTTGTAAGTTGTGTAGAAATTAATCAGAATGATGTTTTACTCAACACATCTTCCTAGGAGAGAAAAAAAAGGCATAATCAAAGGAAACTGAGGCAGTGGGAAGATGTTATTATTTTTGGTTCTTACAGTGCCATAGTTATTTGATGGAAAAATGTACTTTCCTTAACAATGCCAATCAATATTTCACTTTTTGCGTAAGATTGCACTTTTAACACCCTTGATTTACTGGAGCATCCTAAACAGCCAAGCTATGCTGTGGCAAAATTGTCCTACCTTTTCTGAACAGCAATTGTTTATCTAAGCTTAAGCTCGTGGATCTAACGAACTGAAATGAATGCTTCTCTTTTCCAGGAGCCATTTCCAGAAACAAGTTTATTAAATTCCAATTGGGAGAGTAGATCTTACTATTTTAGTGGTAATGTTTGGCAAGATGTTCTTTCAAAAAAAATAAATAAATAAATTTCTTTGTTATCATGAGTACTATCTCAGGGAAATACAAACAGTAAAAACTAAAAGAAAATATTAGGTAATCTTTTAACTCTTCTAAAAGCAAAACGTTAACTTCAAAGGTAAATAGAGTCATCAAAACATACCAAGATAGAAAACAAATGTAAGAAAATCAATGCTAAGTATCAACAGAAACTTTTTTCTTTAAATTCCAACCACCAGAGCATACCCCAACTAAAAAGCCTGCAGCCCTGCAAATCACTACCACAATCTTGCTTAAATATGTCAGAAGCGGGCACAGGAAATAAAGGCTGGCAGTTTTCCTGCCTGTTATAAAAAAGACGGAAGCCCGTCATGAATGAAAGCATACAACACTACATTTGCCATCTGCATAGCTTCCAGATCTCTTGTATTTTATAGCAGTAGCCTGCCAAAACTCTGGCAAGCCAAAACCAGAATAAAACTCCCAATCTGAAAGAGAGAATATGGAAAATAATAAAATCATCCAGGCAGCAGAGAAGTAGAATTGCAGAAAATCAGACTAAAATAACAAAACTGTCAAGCAGTGTTGAAAGAGCTAAGAAACGCCTACAAAAGAGGATTTAGAGGAAAACCTAAGGCTGAGGATAATGGAAACCATTGTTCAGTTGAAAGGTTTTTCCAAAGCAAATATATTCACTGGTAATAAAATGTTAAGCCTTTCCAGAAAATGTTACTTCTTCCTTATTTCTAAAATTCTAGCTATGTTTGTTTGAGATAAAGCAAACCTTATGTCTTTGAGCAGTTGGGTCCCATTCCCTTTTGATAAAAGAACAGACTTGTAAGAGGGACTCAAACTAAGCCAGGGTTAAATAGCTCTTAATTCGTCATTTGGGATATACTCAAAATTAGAAGCCAAATAAACACAGCTTTGCAATATTTAAAGCTAATAACATTTAAGACATTTTTAGGCAGTTGCTAAGGGGATTTGTGACTTTGATTTTCTGTAAGTCCAGTGCAACTCTAGCAACCAAAATATATTAGGCACTTACAACACATATTAATAAATTCATTAGGAAGAAGCAAGTTTATACAGGTTTTTGCATTTTTATTCACACAATATATTTTACATATTTATGGGGTACATGTATTTGTTACATGCATAGAATCTGTAATGATCAAGCTAGGGTATTTGAGGTATCCATCACCTTGAGTATTTGTCATTTTTATGTGTTGGTAACATTTCAAGTCTTCTGTTCTAGCTACTTTGAAACATGAAGTATGTTGTTGCTAACTATAGTCATCTTACTCTGTTATTGATTATTGGGAATTGTTTCTTCTATTTAATTATATATTTGATATATTTGTACCAAGTAATCAACCTCTCTTGGTCCCCATTCCAATTCACACACCCTAATCACCCTCTGGAATCTATCATTTGATTCTCTATCTCAATTACATTGGCTTTTTTAGCTCCCATGTGGAAGAACTTGTAGTATCTGTCTTTCTGTCACTTAACATACTGACCTCCAGTTCCATCCATGTTGCTGAAAATAACATGATTTCATTCCTTTTTTTTATGACTGTATAGTATTTCATTTTGTATATATACTACATTGTCTTTCTGTTTGTCCATTCATGGTCAACTAGGTTGATTCTATATCTTCGCCTTTGTGAATAGTGCTGCAATAAACATATGAGTTCAGGTATCTTTTTGAAAAATAGATTTCTTTTTCTTTGGATAAATACTGAGTAGTGGGATTGCTGGATTGTATAGCAGTTCAATTTTTTTTTTTTTTTGAGAAATATCCATACCATTTTCCATAGTGGTTTTACTAATGTACACTGCCACCAACAGTGTATGAGTTACTTTTTCTTCACATTCTGACCAGCACCTGTTATTTTTCATCTTTGTAATGACAGTCATTCTAACTGGGATGAGATTATGTCTCATTGTGATTTTGATTTGCATTTCCCTAATGCTTAACGATGTTGAGCATTTTTTCATATACCTGATGGTCATTTATATGTCTTGTTTTGAGAAACGTTTGTGTGTTTTGTTTGAGTTCCTTATATATTCTGGATATTAGTCACTTGTCAGATATATTGTTTGTAAATATATTCTCTCATTCCACAGGTTGTCACTTCACTTTGTTGACTGTTTCTTTTGCTATCTTTACTTTTGAGGTCTTAGCCGTGATATCTTTGCCTAGACCAAATTCTTGAGGTCTTTTTCCCGTAAGTTTTATGGAAACTTAATAATTTAAGTTTCATTAACTTTAATGGTTAACATGAGGAAGACTTAATGATGAAGCCTTCAATCCATATTGAGTTTAATCTTGTTTATGAGGAGTAATGGGGTCTGGTTTTATTCTTCTGCATACGGTTCTCCAATTTCACCAGCACCACTTAGTGAAGAGGGTGTCCTCTGCCAAGTGAATGTTGCTGCCTTTGTCAAAAATCAGTTGACTGTGAATACATGGATTTACTTAGTGAATCAGTATTCTGTTTGTTGGTCTATGCTAATACCATGCTGTTTTGGTTACTACAGCCTTGTAATATATTTTGGAGTCAGATAGTAGGATGCCCCCAGCTTCATTCTTTTTGATCAGGATTACTTTGACCATTCTAGCTCTTTTTTGGTTCTATATGAATTATAGAATTCTTTTTTCTATTTCTGTGAAAAATGGCACTGCTATTTTGATGGGGGATTATAATGAACTTGTAGCTTGCTTTGGGCAATATGATCATTTTAATGATATTAATTCTTCTAACCCATGAGCATGAGGTATGTTTTCATTTGTTTGTGTCCTCTTCAATTTTAAGGTGTGTTTGTTTGTTTTGGTAGAAGTCTTTCACTTTTTTGGTTAAATTTATTTTTAGGTATTTTATTTTTTGTCACTATTATATATAGGATTAACTTTATTTTTTGTTTCTCAGCTGATTCATTAGTGGTGTATAAAAACTACTAGTTTTTGTATGTTGATTTTGTATCATGCCACCTTACTGAATTTATGAAATCTAAAAGTTTTTTCCTAAAGTCTAGTTTTTTCTTAATATAAGATTATATCATAAGCAAAAAAGGACAACTTGACCTAGTATTTTTCAGTTTAGATGCCTTTAATTTTATTTTCTTGCCTTTTGGCTCTGGCTAGGATTTCCAGTACTATGTTGAATATAAATGAAGAAAGTCGGCATATTTGTTTGGTTCCAGATCTTAGAGGAAAGGCTTTCAGTTTTCCCCCATTCTATATCTTAACTCTGGGTTTGTCCTGTGTGGCCTTTATTATTTTGAGGTATTTTTCTTTTATTCCTATTTTATGAGAGTTTTTATTATACAAGGATATTGAATTTCATCAAGTAAATTTTCTGCCTCTATTAAGGTGATCATATGATTTCTGATTTTATTTTTCTTCTTTCCTTTTTTCCTAGTCTGGCTAGCAATTTATTTTTTATAACCAATTTCTTGTTATCTTGATGTTTTTTTATTGTTTTTTAGTATCTGTTTCATTTAACTCTGCTCTGATCTTTTTATTTTTTCCTCCTGATACTTTGGGGTTTGTTTTTGTTTTCGCTTTTGTAGTTTCTTGATGTGCATTACACTATTTATATTGTCTGAAATCTTTCTACTTTTTGAGGTAGATATTTATTGTTATAAATTTCCATTTTAGCACTGCTTTTGCTATTTCCCACTGGTTTAGGTATGTTGTGTTTCATTTTATTTGTTTGAAGACATTTTTAAAATTTCCTTCTTAAATTCTTCAAAGATTCAGTGCTTGTTCAGGAGCATGTTGTTTAATTTTCATGTTTGTATAGTTTTCAAAGTTCTACTTTATGTTTCTAGTTTTATTTCATTATGTTTAGAAAATATATTTGATATAATTCCAAATTCCATTTTTTTAATATTTTGAGATTTGTCTTGAGGTCAAACATACTGTCTGTCCTGAAAAATGTTTCATGTGCTGAAGAGAAAATGTGTATTCTGCAGCTATTGAATAAAATGTTCCATAAATGTCTATTAGGTGTATTGGTCTACAGTATAAACTAAGTCAGATGTTTCTTTTTTGGTTTTCTGTCCAGATGATCTGTCAAAATCTGAAAGCAGGGTATTGAAGTCCAAAACTATTAATGTATTTGGGTCTTTCTCTCTCTTTAGCTCTTATAATATTCCCTTCATATATCTGGGTGCTCTAGTGTTGAATGCATATGTATTTACAATCCTCTTGTTGAATTGACCCCTTTATCATTATATAATGACTTTCTATGTCTCTTTTTAAAGTTTTTGTCGTAAAAGATATTTTATCTGTCTTCTATAAGCATAGCTGCTTCTTCTTAGTTGTAGTTTCTGTTTGCAAGGAATATATTTTTCTCTTTGTTTACTTTGAGTCTGTATGTATCTTTACAGCTAAAGTGCATTTCTGGCAGGCAACATATAGGTGGATCATGTTCTTGTTTTTTTTTTTTTAATCCATTTACCCACTGTATATCTTTTAAGTGGAAAGTTCAACCCATTTATATTCAAGGTTATTGATATGAGACATTCTGTTTATGTCATATTGCTTGTTGTTTTCTGGTTATTTTGTTGTTGTTCTTTTTCTTTTTCTCTTGTTTATCATTGCAGTTTTCTGGTTTGCTGTAGTAATACCATTAGAGCCCTTTCTCTTTCTCATTTGTGTATTTGGTTTACTAATGAGCTTTATACTTTCATGTGTTTGGAGATGGTAAATGTACTTTTGCTTCTAGTTGTAGCACTCCCTTGAGCAGTTTTTATGGGATTGGCCTAGTGGTGATGAAGTCTCTTATTATTTGCTTGTCTGAGACTTGAATATTTTTTTATTTCTGAAGGATAATTTTGCTGGATATAGTATTCTTGGGTGGCATTTTTATTGTTTCAGCACTTTGAAAATGCCACTCTGCCAAGCCAAAAGTGTCATTCCATTTTTTACTGACTTGAAAGGCTTCTGCTGATAAATCTGCTATTAGTCTGATGGGGGTTCCTTGATAGTTCCTCTTGCTATTTTCAGAATTCTTTTTTTTTTTTTTTTGTATTTTACTTTAGATTGTTTGACTATAAGCTTCCAGGAATAATTCCTTTTTGCATTGTATCAGTTTGGAAATCTCTGAGCCTCCTGTATTTGGATGTCTAATTCTCACTATATTTGGGAAGTTTTCACCTATTATTTTGTTAAATAGCTTTTCTAACTCTTTTGTTCTCTCTTCACCCTTGGGAACACTGATAATTTGAATATCTGGTTGCTTTATGTTGTTCCAAATGCCATGAAGGCTTTACTCATGTTTTAAATTCATTTTTTTGTTATTTTTGTCTGATTGGATTATTTCAAAAGACCTGTCTTCAAATTCTGAGATTCTTTTTTCTGCTTGATCTAGTTTGTTGTTCATGCTTTAAATATACTTTGTATTTTCTTCAATTAATTCTTTAGATCCAGAATTTCTTGTATGGTTCTTTTTAAAAATCTCTGTCTTTTTGGTATATTTCTCATTCATGTTCCAATATGATTTTCTGATTTTTATTTTTTATTTTTTAGCATTTTCTTATATCTCACTGAGCTTCTTTAAAGTTAGTGTTTTGAATTCCTTATCCAGATTTCACAAATCATTTTGATTGGGATATACTGGAAATTCGTTTTTCTTTTGAGTTGTTCTTCATTTTCTTGCTTTTTCATGTTTCCTGTGTCCTTACATTTATATCTCTGCATCTGGTATAACAGTTACGTTTTCCAAGTTTTAGAATTTGCTTTCATAGAGGAGTACTTTTTCTGAAGCTCTATCTATGGTGTTGGTTGGGTAGTCCTCTTTGACTTCTACTTTGGGTGTATGCCGTAGGGTAGTCTCAGTATAATTTCTTCAGCTGTAAATAGCATCCATGGTGTCTGTGATTTTTTAGTGGCTTAGAGTGCAGTTATTAATGGAGGCTATGGTGAAGTTTTGCTGGGAACTGAAATGCCAGATGGGCCACTCTCTGGGCCTCATGTTTGCAAAAGTGAGTGTACCTGTCCTTGAGCCCTAGAGCAGTGTGTACTGGCTCTAGTGTTAGTCGGTCCATGTAGGCTGATTCTTAGGCCTCCAGGACACTTGCTTGGATACTCATAGTGGCTGTGGTGAGCCAAGTGTATCGGTGGTTCCTTGGGCCCTTGGGCAGGAGCCATGATATGGGCAATGACAGCAGCAGTGGTGGAACTATCTACTGGAACCTAAGTGGTTTGACCTGGTGCTGGCAGTGGCTGCAATGGAGTGGGTGGGACAGGGAGCAGGTGGCACAGGCAGGTGGGTGCCAGTTGTGGTGGTATTACAGGTTGGGTCAGCCTGACCTCAGATTCCAGAAGAAGTGCTCAGGTGCTCAGTGTAGTGGACTGGACTGGCCAATCTCCAGGTCTCTGGACAGCATGTTCAAATATTTGGGTGACGGCAAGGCTGATGGTCTTGTCCTCAGGCCTCTGGTAGTGTGTTCAAGTACTAGCTGTGATAAGCAGGAGGGGCAGTCCCCAGGCTGCTAGCAGAATGTTCAGGTAGAGGCAGCAGCAGCTGCACTGCAAGCCGACCCCAGGGGAGGGCGGGGCCGCTCTTAGTGCTAGCAGTGTAGGCAGGCAGCTAAGGGACATGTGGTTTGTTCACTCCTTAGTTCCACAGCAACCCACAGCAACAGCAATGGGTTTTTCTTTGGTGTGTGTAAAGGTGCCTGGCCTTTTCTCTTCCTCCTTGGCCTGGCAGCAGCAATGGTGTTGTCAGTCCCAGGGCAGGAAGCTGTCCTTTGTGAGCTGGGCTCTCTGAATGGTGCTGTGCTCCAGCCCTCCAAGGGCAGGGACCTGTGGGTCACAGTGTGGGCTCCCTCTCTGAAGCAATGACTCTGTGCAATCTCTAGCAAGCTCCCTGTGTTGGTCTTGAGACCCTGAGCACTGAGGGGTTCTCTAGCAGCTAGGATTATAAAAGATCATGGTGGGAATGTGGAATGCCTCTTAGATGCCTCTCACTTACCCTCTCCCTGCATCCTATAAAATTTTAAAAAGTAACATAAACTTCACCTAAGGGAATAAAGAGGAAAATTTAAATTGATTCTTTTTTGGGATATAGGCCACATATATTCCTATTTCCAGCCATCTGTACATACCTCTTATATTCTAAAAGAAATATTAATTGCCTATCCCATTGCATTGAAAAGCAGAACAGAAAAACAGGAACAGTAAGATGTTTGCCATTATAACAGAATAAAAATGTGTGTGGAGTATGTATGTGTGTGTGTGTGTGTGTGTGTGTGTGTGTGTGTGTGTGTGTGTGTGTGTCTGTCTGTCTGTCTTATCAAATACTCAGTTGATGTTATCTTTTCCTAGTGTCTTGTTAAGGCAATTCTTCTAAAATTCAGATGAAGATAATATGAGATGATTTGGCTTTTTATCCAATTAATAACTGTACTACAGGGAAGTGTTCTATAGAAATCAACCCTGGTAATGATCATCTAGAACTGGAAGCACTTTTATATTTTGTCACTAGCCCCTGAGGCCTGGATATTCCTTATGCTCAATGTTCAAACATATGGACAAGACTTGTTTGAGGGGAAATAATTTTTTGAGCTGTTTCTCTGTGCGTACACTAATTTCAGCATGCAGTAAGAAGGCTCCCTCATAGTGGAGGAGATGGGCAAGCTCTGCAATGCTAGAAAATGAAACAGCTTGTCTACTTTTGAATTCCGACAATATGGGCGGTTTGTTTCACATTTTAGCACATCAAGAAGAGTGAAAATAAAGAATGGTAGGAATGCGTTGTTGTAGACAAAAGGTAAAAGGGAAGAAAGCTATGGGGAGGTATTACTCAACTCTTGCGTCTAAGAGCTTGGTAGACAAGGGGCAGAAAGGAAGCTGTACCTTTCTTGAGCATTATTAACTCTCCCTGGTAAAAGGAAGGAGAACGGATTGGAATGCCTCTGCTCCTGAACATACATCTAAGATGCCCATGGTCTATGAAGGAAACTTGAAGATTATGATACTGAGTCTGGGCTTCCTCCTGGGGCAGGAGAAGCATCTTCAAGATAGGACCTTCCCTTAGCTGTTGTTTCCAGACAGCCCTGTGCTGGGTTCCTACTTGTACTGGAATAATCCTTGCTGCAAAGAGGATTCAGTGGAGAATAGGAACCAGTTTAACTGGTCCTTATAAGAATGAACTCATAGGGTACCTTGTAGAGCAAAAACCAGTGCAAGAAGTAAAAAAAAAGGCAGGCAAAGGTTATTGTATATCAACTTGGAGGCTCACTGTCTCCTCACCTAGCCCAAGAGTCTGCCAGGCTCCTTATAGTGACTAGTTTTAACTATAGTCTTTGATACCCAGTGAGTGCTCAATAAATGCTTTTTGGATAAATTACTATCTCAATATAATATGGCTTTGAAGTTATTCATACTAGAGTTTGAAAGCAGTTTATTTATTGGGTGTGTAACTAAGACAAGTTAATAATTGCATGTGTAACGTTGGACAAAAAAGTTAATCTGCCTGAACCTTTGTTTCCACATCTTTAATATTATGCTAATAATAATCAGATTTTGTGAACATTAGGGAAAGTGTCAATGGAAAGCAGACAGTAGCATGCCTGTCTGCACTTTTTTCCCTTCCATCTTTTCTTTCCCTATGCTGACCCCTTTCATTAGAATACTTTTCTGTCTTTGCTTTTTGCCTTTTTGTTCATTTGTTAAGGCTGATTTCAAACACAAATTTCTCTGTGAAGATATTTCTGCATTCCTGCTTTTTGCCTCTTCTCCCACTTAATTGGGTATAAACTCTATTTCTTTTGAGCCCATGAACTACTTTACTTGCCTTGTAAGTATAATTCAAAGCCAGTGTGGCTGTGTTTTATTCAATGACTCATATTTGAGGTATAGGTTGCATTTCTTTCTTATAAAATATCTTTTGTATATGAAAGAATATGTAAGGAAAAGTAACAAACAAAAACAATCACTTGGTTTTAATCAGGAAACATGTCCTGCCCGGTTGGAAATATCTTTCTGCTAAGTAAGTCACTTCACTGTCTGAGATGAATGAGGACAATGATCAGTTTAAAAGGACTGGCATTTAAAATGCCTTGATTCTTTTTCTGCTGCCCACCTGGAGCTTATGTCAATACGTTTTTGTACAATATATCATTTGACAAGTCTCAGGAAACAAAATTATGAAAGCTCTCATTCAAATGCACAAATTGGAAGAATAGATGGAGTTTTTAGTTCAATAAATGAGCCACCCTAATTATCCTTTCATGGCTAGTATTGTTTTAAGATGATATTCTAACAGCTTTTCTGATAGAATATCTTCTGTTCATATTTAGAAAGTGCTCCTTAATTAAAAGGGTACTTACAAATAATCCAAACCAGTGCTCACAATTGTTTAAAGGGACAGGACCAGATGTAGAGAAGACATTTGCTTAAATCACAAAACCAGTGTTTAGCAAAGAGCAGAATAGATTTCAGTTCTGGCCCTCTGAACCCAATATAGCCTAACATTATTTTTATTTCTTGTTGTTTTACTACTGCTCTTACTTAAAAAGTTATTATCCCTAGTTGTGATTTAAGCTGTGTCCATCTGATGCCAAGAGAAAAGGCTAAAGAATAGAATATTCAGATACTATTTGTTTTGATGGTCTCAGTCAGTTTATGTCTTCGGTGATATTTGTTTATGATGCTATAACAAATCACCATAGATTTGGTAGCTTACATAGCAAGCATTTTTTTTTCTTTCACCGTCCTAGATACTAGAAGTCCAAGTTTAGAACACCAGCATGGTCTGGTTCTGGTGAGGGCCCTCTTCCTGGCTTATAGATGGTCAACCTCTCCTTGTATCCTCACATGGAAGACATAGGAAGAGAAAACAAGTTCTTTGTGTCTTTTATGATAAAGTTACTAATTTGATCATTAGATTTCCACACTCATGACCTAATTACCTCCCAACGGCCTCATCTCCAAATATCACACATCACGTTGGGCATACCATCACATAGGGCTCCAAAATATAAATTTAGTAGGATTATGGGCTACAAACATGCAGTTCATAACAGGGAAAAATAGTTAATCATGGTTAGTAAAATGGGATTACTATTAAAATATTATTTGGGACAGGGGACTAATAGATTCAACACTTCCATCTTCAAAGAAAGTACGTGAGGAAGCATTTAGAAGTCAGTACATTTGTATAAATTCTTTACTGTGGATATATGCAGCAGAAAGGTTGTTATTACTCTATCATGAAATAGAAATTTGAAGACTATAGAGTATTTAAATTGCAAATAAAATATTTTATCCATTTTCTTAAATATTGCATAATTCAGAGTCATTACTATACTTCTATGAGGAGAGAGTCTTAGCACTTATTAGCTTTAGTTTCAAGTAATCAATCAGTAATTACATAATAAAGAAATGAAATTGAGTGTTTAGCACAAAAATATGTAAGACTACCACATTCCTCTGCTGTAATCAGCTCTTGATTGTGATTTCAACAGAGGGGAAGAGTAGCATGCCATCCCCCAGGGATACCCTGAGAAGTTCAAGTGAGCAGGAGGTGCAGCATGCACGTCTACTCCTTTTTTTTTCTCTAATGTGGTAGTGAAATTGATAGAATTCTGTTAACTCCTTATTGTCGGTAATTATGTCACACAATTATTTTAACTTACCAAGCTACATCCTTTACTATATAGGATATACTCACTCTAATTTATGAAAAATGAACAAGCTTTCATCTCCCTTTCCATGAGGCAGGTAACTAAAGATTTCAAAGGTACAAAAAATTTGAACACGACTAGATATTTGATAATATTAAGAAATCACTGACATTTTTTTAAATAAGTGATAGTGTATTGTGGGTTAAAAATGTTTTTTAAAAAGAGTTCTTGAACATCTAGATCTAACCATAAATATATATATGAATAAACTAATGTGACATCTGTAATTTGCTTCAAAATAACTTGAAAATGGGGAGGTAAGTAGAAATATGTGTGAGACAAGATTGGGCTATGAGCTGGTAATGAAGGACATTTATTATAATTTTCTCATTACTTTCATTAATGATTGAAATTTTTACAATAAAAATTCAAAAAATAAAATAGAACAATTCCTTTTTCTCTTTAGGAAAGGCTGCCAAAGTGGTCAATCAAGCTCTACCAGTTAATACATGATAGGATCACAAATTAAAAACTCAAGTAAATCCAATGAAGTCAAATGTGAATACAACATAAGGTTGGAGGGTGGAAGAGGGAGGAAAATTTAAAAATACAAAACAAAGTCTACCTGTAAATTCTAGACACACATTAACTTCATTATTATTTGACAATATAGAAGAAAAAATATTCAACAAGAATGTAGATGGAACTCTATGTGCCAAGCACTATGATAAATGCTAGGGATATAAAAATGCTTAGATATCATTTAAAACTATAATAACATGTTTTACAGAGTAGAGTAGAGTTAGAATAAAATGCTTTGGGAACCCAAGTGAAAGAACAATTGATTCTGCAAGGGTTGAGAATAGGAGCATGAAAAGATAATGACTAAACTGGACTTTGAATAAGCAGGAGTTTGCTACGTGGAAAATGAGTCTATTTCTAAATGGATTTGTCAAGGCATCTGATACAGTATCTCTAAAGCCATGGTTCCCAAAGAAGCCTTCCTCACCTTTCTCAATGAATGGCTCAGGTAGTCTCCATTGAAATGATGCTGACAGGGACCGCAGGTAGTTTGTTCACTTATTTAAGCAACCAGAATGATTGCTTTGGGAGAAATAGGTAGAAAAAGCACAGGAATGGCCTTTCACATTGGCAAAATGACATTATTAGAAACTCAAAGGCTGATCTGTTAATGGCACTGGTTAAGTTCTGTCAGAACACAGGGAGCAGGGGTGTGTGGCTGGAGGCAAGGCTGGCAGATAAAATGTGACCAGGCTGTGAAGGATCCCGTAAAATAAGGAGTTTGATATTTTATACATGGCAAAATGGTAGCCATTGAACATTTTTAAGCAAAGGATTGATGCAGAGGTTTTCATCTTTTATTAAGAAAACTCTGACATCATTCTGAGTGATTGGAAGGAGAAACACTTCAAAACAGGGATAATAATCAACAAGTTATTTTAATTGACCTAAGCAAGAGTTAATAAAATGAGTGGACAAAGAAGAAAAGGCAGATGGAAGTCAGCATTGGAATTAGAATTGGTAAGACTTAGTATATGGACACTGGCAGAGTGGTATAAAAAAAAAATGCCCATGACGAAACAAAACGCATGTACTACCCTCCTCTAACAAGGGTGGCATAATCAGATCAAGGTCTGGATTTCCAAGTATCAACGTCAGTTAGTCACAGTTGAATAGTTCAAAATGCTTCCCAATGTTTGATTATCTGAGTGTGTCATAGATCTTTTGAGTGAGGACTAGGGGATGCATTGCTATTTATTCTTTCCGTAGTTTTTCAGGCTCCTTCCTGCTGGGGACTCACCCTATTCTTCAGATGATGGGTTTTGGGTTGAGAACTTTCTGAGAATGGCAATCTGTGCCAGGATCATTATTTTCCATCTGGGACACAAAAGTGAGACTGGGCCTCAGTCTTCTGTTTGTTAGTTCTTGATTTCTTTGGATTATATACTATTATATTAAACAACACTCTCATTGGCTGTTGATCTATCTTGCCCTGATGAAATCCATGTTGTATTAACCAGTTGCAAAGCTCTCTGCGGGTGAAACTTCCCTCCCTGTTATTTTGACCTTGTTGCTTATTGCACTTTACTTCTGGCAATTAACTACTGCCATATTTCCTTTGCTGTTCAAGGATCACCTCATCTTGACTGCTAATAACAGGCTCAGTTCTATAACAGCCCAGACTGTAGAGGACAGCAGCTGTGAGATTTTCAGTGATACTCTTGCCTCCATCGACTCATTCCATTTTGGTAAATAGGGTGTCCTTTAGGTCTTCTCAAGAAATATAGTTGGCAGGTAATTCTTTTGGTCTTAGGTAGTTGATCTATTCTAACATGCTACTATCAGTGAGTCTTTTGATCTATTTCTCTATTGCCCGTCACAATAGTTCAGACATCGCTATGTTTTTTCAAGTTTCTGAGTCATCCTAATAGCACATCAGAACTGTCCTACAGGGTTTTGTCAAGTATTAAATTCTGTGTCATGAGAGAATTTCCCTGAAATTGACAAAGTCTTTGATATCCAGCTTTACCTTCACTCTTGATGTGGCATCCCAGAGATCCAATCATAGAGCTACTCTCCTGGTTCCTGTTGGTGGATAATAATTAGGTTCTATGGGTTCTTCAACATGTAATTTCTCTCCTTTCTTAGCAGACTCAGCTGTTCCATGTTGCACTGTGTTGTAACTTGACCCTCTTGATTGATCTGATGGCCAGGAGGGGAACAATAGGGCAAATCCTGCAGAGTGTAAGCATTGTCTCATGAGCAGCCTTGCTTCACTTGAGGCATCTGCATAGTCTCGAAACAAGGATGAGATGGGAGAGGATGCTATCCTCTAATAGGAGTGATGGTCTACTTTTGCAGGACCAGGGGATTCAAGGGAATCCAGGGCTTAAGTTTCTCAAGTACATTTTCTTATATAACCCTTTCCTAAATTTCAGAGTCCACTTCTTTACTACCAGAGCCCTGATAGCCCTCAAGATAAAAGAAGTGAGGGAAGTATATGACATAGCATGACAAGTTGCTAAACACAGATGAGATTTCATTTGGAATCTAGCTTTAGCTAGACACCCCGGGGTGCTCTGGGCATAAGTCACACCTCAGTGTTGTTCTTACCTATAAGCACAAGGACAAAGCCCTAGCTGTAGGCTGTCCTGGCATGGGAGAAGTAACTTCTTGAGTGATGTGGCTCCCATTTGATCAAAGTTAATTTCTTGAAAAGAGGAAGTTATGAGCTACAAGCAGTCAGGATTTACAGCAGCTGAGAGGTGGGTGCACTGGCTGGGTAGAGAGTCTGGCTAGGGCACAACATCATCCATCATCCACAACACTTGTCCTCTGCAGAAATAGCCCCATCTACCACTCCAGTCCTCACCATCAGGTCACTCAAGGGGGTCAAGTTACAACGTGGCCCAACTCAGAAGAGGTGGGTCTGCTATGAAAGGAGACAAATTGCATATTGAATGTTGAAAACCTCATTCTAGCCTTCATTTTTTCCTGCTATTATTCTTTCCATTTTCCAAATTGTTTTTATAAATTTCTTATTTAGATTATTTCTAACCCTTTACTATTACAAAGAGTACTGTCATGCATATTTTTGAACAAATGCATGTGTGTATCTTCGTAGGCACATTTGTGAGATACATTCCTAGAAATGAAATGTTGGATACATTTAAGATTCATAAAATTGTGCTTAACAGTCCTTCTTACTTTGTAGCAATGTATATATTTCATGAATAGGATATGAGAATTTCTTACATCTTAACTAGCAGTGTTAACAGATTTTTTAATGGCAAAAGATTATCAGACTTTTCCAATCTGAATTAGGTATATATTAAACAGTATATCATTTTAATTTGAATCTGTAAAATTATGAATAATTTGAGTACATTTTTATAGGTTTAAAAGCTATATGTATTTCAGAAGAGAGTGTTTTTCAGAGATTTAGAAAGTAGACTCATACTATTAAAGGACATCTCTGGTGTTAATAAGAGGATCGAATCTGAATCCCCTTTTCCAAATCATAAATGAATGTTAGATGCATTTCTGTGTTTTTTTCAATATTTAGCTCAAAGGCCCCCCCATGGTAACCTCTGGCTGCTCTGGAAAAGTAACTGGCCGCGCAGGTGTGCTGCATTATTTCTGTGCACATCTCTCCTCAAATCCCCACTACAGTGTGTGCAGATGTGTCTTGTTCAATGATTTGAAAATTAGAGCATTAACACTTATAAAGCAAAAAGGCAAATAGTATAGGAACATCAAATGTAAACAGATAATTTTCATTTTAATTTTCTAATCTTACCTCTGTAATGGAATCCCTTAGGTATTTATTTGTATGAATCCCCAAACTTCTGTTACTATATTCTTTGTTTATACACATAAAAACATATTTATACATATAGTTAAAAACAATATTGTGACAAAATACACACACACACACACACACACACACACACACTATTAGGGATCTGTTTTTTTCAACAATAATATATTAATTTTTTCCAAGTTAACATATATACATGTTTTATTCTTTTTAGGAGCTGATAGAGAAATATTTTGAATGGATATAACATAATTGATAAAAACATTTCTTTATATACGGACATTTCAGGCTGTTCCAACTACTTTTTTCTACTGCACATAATTCTGTCATACATAAATCTATCTACATATTTCCTGAAGTGCATGCACTTTTATTTCAGTTGGATACATTCCCAGAGTAAGATTTTGAGGTCAAAGTTTATGTGATTTAAACTTTAATAAATATTTCCAGATTACTCTTTCCAAAATTTGCCATAATTTACAATCTTACCAACTGTGTATGAGAAGAATTGTTTTCCTATGCCTTTATCAGTGGGGGAATACTGTCCGTCTTTAAAGTTGTGTCAGATTAATGACAAAAGTTTGGTATTTTCTTGTTTTTATAGTTTGCATATTTTTCTGGCTACTACTGACGTTGTGTTTCTTTTGCATTTTCTGATATGTGGAACACCTTTTTACAGTCTTTGTTCATTTTATAATGGGTAGTTTATCAGTTTCAGAACTTTATTGCAAATTTAGGGTATTGTACATTTTTCAAATGTTTTCTCTCAATCTTTTATGTATCCTTTGACTTTTTTATAGTGGGGAGCATCTGTGGCCATATAGTTGTTTTTGTTTTTGTTTTGGAATTGACTATGTCAACTTTTTTTTTTGGCTGATAAATATATACACTTATTTAAGCCCTTGCTAAGCACAAGTTTGAAAAAATATTCTATTTTCTAAAAATTTCATAATTTTTCTTTTTACACCTAGTTTTTTGATATATTTGTAGTAAATGCTTGATATATTTTATTAATAATAATTTTCCCATTTAATGATGCCTTTTATCTAAAATAATTCCCAAATTCTAAGATTAAGAAAACAGACTTAATGAAGCAAAATGACTTGCCCAAGATCATGCAAATCGTTTATGTGCTTACTTCCCTATCTAGTGTTTAAGGTCAAGCAAGTAAAGACCTTCCTTGTGCTGTTCACTTCTGCATCATTGACACCCGAATTTCCTAATAAATAAGAATGAATAAATTATCTTGATGCTTAGGTGTGACTGTATCCATGTTTTTCTTGAATACATTTTGTTGATATGTTGGTGCCAAGTTATTACATTGTACACAGGAAGGCTTCCCACTGTGGGGATATCCAAGCAAGGAAAAAGCATAGATGTTTTAGAATATGATCTCTTGTCATTATTGCTTGTAAAGAGTAACTGTAATTTCCTAATAGAAAAAAGAGAGTCCAGTGGATACAGAGAATAGAGGAAGTGATAGTGGATGTGAGACTACTGTCGTGACTTGGTAGAAATAGCACCAGTCCTACATCATTTGAATTAAACACACACACATTCACACACACTCTCAGAGATGTAGTATTTCCATGTATTACAAAGAGGACTGTACCCCATTTAAGGAGCTGGGATTTTGCTCTGGTTCCATGGTTCACAGTCTTTCACGTATCTTCAGTGGCTCTCAATTTCCTCATTTCTAAAATTAACCTAATAGTAGGTAACACATAATACCTACCATTATTTACCAAAAATTCATTGAGTGCTTGTTGTGTAGAATGGTTTCACTAACTCTGGTTTCAGAATCCTTATTTCACATAATTTTTTAAAACAACTCCATGAGGGAGGTGCTCATGTACAATTAGTAAGTGAGAAAACTTTCATTTACTAAAATTTTTCTACTACTTTAGTTTTCTAATACTTTAGTTAACTACTGAAGTTAACTACTAAAGTATATATACTTGAGATCACTTAACCAGTAAGTAGCAGCATGAAGTTTGTTTTCCCAGGTATGTCTGACTCTCCAAGACCTGCAATCTCTATAGTTCTAATACAGAAAGTTGGCACCAGGTGAGATAAACTGCAGTCATTCCTTGTCACAATATAGGCATGAGTCCTTTAGATGAATCAATCTCTTAAGACGCTTAAGCACAGTCACTGCATAGTAAACTTTTCATAGTTCAACTGTCCCAAAATGTGATTCTCTTTCAGGCTTCTCTACTTATGGTCTTGAGGAACTGGAAACTACAGCTAATTGTAATACCATTGAGATGTTGGCAGCTAAGGAAAATAATGGTTTGTTAGCAAGTACTTCCTAGTAGTAATTCTCCTTTTACTTCTTTATTAAAGTAGTCAATAGAATAGCCATGCATGGTTGAGGGGGTTGAGCATCACTGTTTATTACAAATCTTGAAGTCAAATATAGCAATCAGCAACCTAAAAGTATTGAACCTACAAATACCTTCACCAGAGACTTACTAATGTTTTCGGTCTATAGCAAGGAAGGGAGAATATTCAAGTACATAAACTCATTCCTAGTCATTTAGATACTAAGATTTAATTTTGTCATTATTAAAATAATGAATCCTGAAGCACTGGGAAGCTTTTACATACCTCTATCAGGTTCTTTCTCTGTCTTCTGATGTTGCCACCCTTTTTGTCTACACTGAAATGTGGATTGTGGAATTCACGGTTCTAGTAGAAAACTTAATTCAAATGTGTAAACTGCCATCAAAATCTATTCTGAAATACTGTGATTTAAAACAGCAGCTGGCAAATCATCAATCATCTATCCCAATGGATACACCGAAGCAAATTAATATCTTAATTTCTTTATATTAGAGCTGTAGTTTTAGTGTTCTCAAACATGCTGCTAAAGCATCATTGTCAAATCCTACTCAATTGCATTCTGCTTAATCAGAGATTACCTGCTTATTTTGATTTTGAGTAATTAAGGAGAAAACCTACACTTTTGACTGGTACTTTATCTTTGTTCTGAATATGAGACAGAAGACATTTTTTTCTAAAGTGTTCAGATATATTTACCTGAAATTGTTTTGTTTCTGAAGTACTGTTGACAACTTCCTCTGCCCCAAACTTCCTCAAGTACCTTGTCTAGCAGTCACTATTTATGTTTCTATTTGCACTGTGAAGATACTAAAAGCCACAGTAGCAAATCGTATGGCACTACAAAGATTCACGTTGAAAATACTCAAATTTTCTGAGACAGAATTTAAATTTTTTTCAGTTTTATATTCACTGTGATTAACCTCAATTTTTTTTCTCATTGTTCCTCCTGCTAGAAGCTCATGGCCTAATTAGGAAATACGTAATCTACAAAGCAGCCAGGTGGACAGATAACTAAGTTAGTTATGATATTATGATTTTTTCCACTGAAAGTGATTCTCTGCTTACGAATCTTTCATCTAATGAGCTTGTAAAATCCCACCAAGAAATATTAACTATTTTCTTACAAGACATTCTGAGGCAACTAGTGTTGGGCGAAGGGCTTGAACAAATTTGCCAAGTGTCATGTGATGCCAGCTAAAGTCCCAGTTCAGGGGTGTATGAGATTCCCAGTCTCTCTTACTCTCACAGAGAGGGGCCTGGGGGCTTGCGTGCTGGATGCATCCTTCTTGTGTTATCATCTGTCTCCTCATAGTGGGCACATTAGGAGGAGGCCTTTGTCAGCATGAGAGTGGTCTTGCAAGTAGAGACAGAACTTGTGCATGCTGACTATTGCCCAAGAGAGCTACATGCAGGGCTGCCAGCAACTGGAGACCTTGTGGGGAGTCGAGGCCACAGTCAGCCCCTCTTGCTGCATCTATTGCAGTGAACTGCAGTGGCTCCCTGGGATTACTCTGTGGTCATTCCTCTTTCCACATTGTGAAAATACAATTCCCATTTAGTAGGAAAGATAAATTAAGAAACTAGTTTCTGTCCTAGATGGTTAAGAAAAATAGGGACAATTTATGGAAATGCATCTTGAGCTACTTAATACCTGAACCTTCTCTCTGTTAACCATATTTCACTCCCTACCTCATATGAGGTATGCCAGTTATTTTACCTTAATATATTAAAAAAACCAAATGGGTTTCTTTGAGAGTATGTAAATTTATTGCTTGAATGTACAAGTATATACACAAAAGGCCTATTCTTTCTCAATATACTTGGGCAATTCTTATTAATGTCAATTGGAGTTGTGGATGTATGTCAAGGAGTAAATAAGATGCATTTAAAAATTCTCTAACTGATCATTGACACAAACTCTTTTTCTGTGTGTGTATTGTAACTTGATGAAATTTGGTCTTTTTCTTTTCTCTAAGTTGAGGCAATATGCGTCAGCGTTCACTTCTTTAAATGCCATGATTGTACATTTCCTGCATTCAGAAACTTAATCAGAGATGTAGATGTAGCCAAAAGTATTTGCTATTCGAGGCCAAGTTTTATGGTGTAGGAAGAGTGAACTACTAGTGGTATTTTCGTAGTTGCCGTTGTGGTCATGACTTTTGAAAAAAACTGTAATTTTAAAGTTGACAATGCATCATCATAACCCTCTTTTTATGCAGGAAGCACCCACTTCAAATAGTTTTCTTTTTTCTGTGAATTCCTGTAGGCAGACAATTTCCACAATCAAGTTGCATAGAAACCCTTCATTCATAAAGGATAACATCTGAGCTATATCAATGAAACATTCATGACCTCTGCTTTTCTAAGCAGCAGGCAGTGACTTTGAAACCACCCATTTCCTTTCTTTGAAAAAGATCAAAAAACCTACATTGAGGGGTGTGTGTGTGTGTGTGTGTGTGTGTGTGTGTGTGTGTGCATGTGTGCACATGCACATGCATGTACATATGATAATGCAAAGTCAGGCAGTGATAGCCTAAAACTTTTGAGGGAAGAGGCCATGTCTGTTCATTTAGCAAAGTAGTCTTGCTACCCACAGCTGAGATTGGCACGTGTATAAGGTCCTATGAATATTTGAAAAATACATTTGTGAATGATATTCTAGAATTCTCCAGGCTATCTATATATGCAATGTGTTTACCTGTAAATTCACCACAGTTTGTAGTTTAAAGACAAAATATTAGTGTCTTTTAATATCTGATTTCCCAATAATATCCTGATGCAGTCAAAACAAATAATGGATGTTTGCCTTGTTGATTTCAAGTCACTTATATTTCTACTTATTAGAAGTAATATTGTAAAACTGAATAATGACAGGGACTGTTGCTTTAAGGTATACTAAGAATGTTTGGTTAAAAGGAAAAAAAAAACTGAAGTGGAATATATTTTACTATCCAGACAACACTTTGCAATTTATTTTAAACATGAATCTTGAAAGCATTATAATTTTATATAAAATTAATATGGAGATCATTTACAGTGTAGCTATTTACCAATTAATGTCCACACAAATGTGCATCTTCTACTTGGTATACCTATAGAATGATGTCTTCCTTGCTCTCTTTTTTTTTTCAGTTAGGAGAATCTATTAGAAATTCTACTTGTGTTAGGAAAGGCAGCAGTACCCACTGACTGAAGAGGTTGCATAAGGATTAGAGAATCTGGGTATTTAAAATTCTATCTCTGCTCTAACATATTCAGATATTTCTGTCTCTGCTTTAGAAACATGCTTTATGAGAGCTTGACATTTTACAATCACAGAAGTTTCCTAAAGTACTTGTACAAAACTTTTTATTCAAATGGAGAGAGATATAATACAGACTTACTATTGTAAAAGTTAAAATATAGGAAAATAGGAATTTAAGAAGTAACACCTTATATATGTATTATATTCTATTTCTCTAGTTATTTTTTAATTAGACACAAATTAATATGGAAAACATACAACTTAATTTCTTTTTTATTACCTTAAATATAAGGGGTCATAATAGAGTAGAAGATTAGATGAACATTTTTTGTAAATTATATAGGATTAGGAAATGCTTCCTATAAGCGGATTTGGGGATTTAAATGCATGATTTCCTTCTGAATATTTCAGTATCTTTTAGTAAATGCACGATTTGCTGAAAAATAAGGGTTAGGTCACAAACATCATTGTTTTAAATACAGATGAGGCAAAAATACTTTATAATTTGGAAAAATAAAAGCTTGGGCTCAGGAAAAAGTAGGATAAGTTGTCATATGAATATTCAGTCGTACTCCATTGGAAACCCCAGAAATATTTATAATAGTTATAAACGTTTTCTCCCAAAACAGGAAGCAATTGTGAACTTAAAAATGTGGAAGCATTCTTTTAATTTTGAGTATGTCAGGTCCTGAAAGCCTATAAATCTATCTTTTAATTTCATTTCTTCCTATATAGTGATTAAGATGAACTTCAACTTGCAATCCCTCCATACATTAAATTCAGCTCTCATGCCTTCAATAAATATTCCTGAGTACCTACTCTGTACCTGGTGCAGTTATGGCCACAGGGGATATAGCAATAAAAGTATAGGAATAGATATATCTATAACATAATATTAGGAAATGAGAAGGACTATAAATAAAAAATATAGAAGGACATAAAGAATGACACAGACTGTACTTTTCCATCTGATGGTTAGAAAACATTTCTCTGGCTGAGCATGGTGGCTCACACCTGTAATCCCAGCACTTTGGGAGACCAAGGCATGTGGATCTCCTGAGGTCAGGAGTTCAAGACCCGCCTGGCCAACAAAGAGAAACCCCCATCTCTACTAAAAATACAAAAATTATTCAGGCATGGTGGTAGGTACTTGTAATCCCAGCTACTCAGGAGGCTAAAGCAGGGAGAATTGCTTGAACCCAGGAGGCAGAGGTTGCAGTGAGCCAAGATCATGCCACTGTACTCCAGCCTGGACAACAGACAGAGCGAGACTCTGTCTCAAAGAAAAAGAAGAATAGAAAAAAATAAAAGGCTTCTCTGAGGAGGTGACGTTTGAACAAAAACATTAATGAAGTATAGAATCAAAGTACATGTGGACCACCTAAATATCTGGAGAATTAATGTCCCTGTTTCAGGAAGGAGTAATGGGTACAGAGGACCTGAGGCATGGGTTTGCTTGACTTATTGAACAGCAAAAAGATCAGCATGGCCAGAGCATATGAGGAAGAGGAAAACATTAAGAAATGAGGTCAGAGGTGTAGCCAGGCTGCAAATCATATAGGACCTAATAAGGTGTGGTGAAGACTTAGGAGTTTATTCTAAATTTGAAGATCACTCTGGCTGCTATGAGTCAGCAGGACCAGAGGGGCACAAACGTAGAAGCACAGACTCTACTTGGGAGTCTCATGTGGGTCTCAGCTAGAGTTGGTAGTAGATTGGACTGATGGGATAATGGTGGAGTTGGGAAATAGTCAGATTTGTTGGTGAATTGGATGTGAGTTAGAGAGAATGTCATCAAAGATTAGCCGAGAATCTCTATGCCTGGAATCTATGCCTTGCCTTTCAACCTAAATATTTTCAGATATTCTTATTATTGCGTAAATATGTTTTATTCGGCTTTAAAATTCTTAATTACCCAGTTTTGTCTGCTTTGAAAATCCATTTAAGTTTGTTAAATTCCTTCCTGGATGATCTCCATAGTTCTTTCATCTTTGCCAAGTGGCCTACTCTTCAATAGGATCTGTCTTCTTTTATTTTTTTTCTCTTTTACTTTAGGTGTATACTATATCCAGCATTTTCCCCCATGTGATCCCTCCTCACCCTCCCCATTAACATTAAGCTAACAGATACCCACATGGATCTTGATCTTCTAGTTAGACACTTAAAGCCTAGTTCACAAGTCACTTTCCTTTATTGCAAACATATCCATCCTTTATTCTTCATTAATCAATTCACTAAATATTTACGCATTGCTTTAGCAAAGGCTGTTTGGGTACCTACTGTGTACTAGGTATCCAGGACTAAACACAACACACAATTTCCTGCCCTCAGGAAACTTACTTCAAATAGAAGACAGAAATCCATAGATAAGTAAATATATATAGTTTGCCTCATGCTAATAAGCACTGTGCAGAAGACTAAAGCAGGGAGGGGAAAAGGGTGCACTGAATTAAAACAAAAAGGGAGTGTTACAGCTTAAGTAGGGTGTCAAGGAAGGTTTCCTTGGAAAAGTGACATCAGAGGAAATACTTGAAGCAGGTAAAGGAGAGAGTCTTGTCTATTTGGAAGGAAATCGGTCCAAAGTACGGAAATACTAGGCACAAAGTCACCTGGGTGGGAGAGTACTAATGAGTTCTTAGAATTGCAAGGAGACCAGTGTGGCAGGAACATCATGAGCAAAAAGGAGACGGAACTAGATGAGGCAAGAAGAGTGACTGGGGTTGGGGAAAGATAAATAGATCTTTGAGGGGAAAAAAACCAGATTGGAAGATTTTGAGTAGGGGAGTGACACGTTGTTACTTGTGTTTTAATGGGATCACTGTGCTCCCGTGTTTGGAATCAGAATGAAACACAGGGTCGGGGGCAGGGGTGGCAAATGTAAAAGAAGGAAGACAAGTTGGGAGGTTGTGTTAATATAGTTAGTATTTATTGCACAAACAGAGTGCTGCACACCTGCTGCAAGATTTGTGTGCAGTTTTTAAGACTCATTCTCACTATGGAATGATTTATGCCATATACATAGAAGGCATTTTTGTTTTCTCACCACTTTCAATCTACGTGTATGTTTTAAATTACTTTGCTTTCCTTTCAGTTGAGATTGTAAGCTCTGCTTAGTGTAAAATTTAAATCATTTTTTAAACTGAGTTACCAAAAGTACAGCAAATAAGACTAGTGAAATATCTCAAAACAAAGCCAACCTTCCTAAGTAGTCTACAGATAGAAGCCAACATAAAATTTCACAGGGTCTAAAATTACAAGGCACTAATGCTAATGCCAACTCAAGATAGTGGGCACATTGATCTGTTTCTTCTGTGGGGTAAAGTCAATGTAATATTGTATGTATCTATGACAATTTATAAGTTGAAAACATTTAAGTAGAGCAGCCCCTATCCATATTTTCATTAATCTGCTCATATAAAACTATATTTATATTTGTTTGTACAGATACATTCTGTACAAATATACTTTGAAGTATATTTGCTGTCCCCAAATTATAGCTAGCCAGCTTTAAAAAATTGACTGTGAATTGTGACTGTCTCTAATCCCGTAACGATAGCCAAATTTTCCAAAGCCTCATTTCATATTGTGTTCCCGCATGTCTGACTGAACAGTTTATGTCAAACTTCTACAGTAAAGTGCAGTGAAAGCAAAAACCATAACAGTGGGCAGTTCTTTTGCTTATTCTCAAAGGATTATTTATCTGAAGTCAAAAGTGTAGAAATAGATTCATAAGCAACTTTCAGGCTGTAATTTTTTTTGCCAGAAAAACCTAACTAGAGCATTTAGTATAGAAGAAGAGTGATAAATACTACATGCACTCAAAAAATGAGTCTATGAGAAAAAAATGAGTACAAAAAGATATAGCCCAATTTTGAAATATGGAATATGTCTTGTGTACCCAGAAATTATTAGGATTTACATTCTGGAGATTGGATGGCCTCATTGTTCCAAGGAATCCAGCCTAACTGTAAGTGAACAATCAGAGAACTACTGACAAGCCCATCCGTTCTTCCTGGCCAGGAATTTCTGAACTACAGTTGACTTAGCAATCCTCCTCCATGGGCATAGGGGAACTGTCCCTTGTGTGTGTTGTCCTGTGAGAGAGCTCTGTTTCTTCTCGTCTGAATCATTGTTGCAGCTGCTGTCTTGTTCTGCCAAGGATGGTGCTCAGCACAAGGAGCTAGAGTAGAAGAATAAAATCTACTTAGAAATAAATCTAGTTAGAAGCAAGGGACGTAATTCAGGAATCTTGGGAAGTGGAAGGTGCTGGATAATAATGAGAAGACATATAAGGGAAATACATTCTTATACTCAGGTGACGTGCATGCAAAGAGAATAAGAATAAACTGTTGTTCAAGCCAGCTTTCAATTGTTTTGGATTCAGTTTCTCATTTAGGTTTTCTGCCTTGTGTTCTGTCCCACTAATAATGTTTTGAAAAAAGAAATACTTTAAATTATAAAGGTATAAAGATTTGTTACAAAAGTGTGTGAAATAGAAAATTAAATTCTCTTCCTATCCTATAAATCCACTCCTCAGAGATAACCATTGCACACGCAAACACACACACACACACACACACACACACACACACACACATTTTTATATCTGGGTGTATCTTACGAAGACATTTTAATTGATATATAAACATAAACATACCTTATGGTACATATACAAAACTATTAACAGTTTTTTTTTAACTTTTAGGTTGAGGGGTACATGTGAAGGTTTGTTATATAGGTAAACTTGTGTCATGGGGTTTTCTGTAGAGATTATTTCATTACCTAGGTATTAACTCTGGTGCCTGTTAGTATTTTTTTCTGTTCCTTTCCCTCCTCTCACCCTCCACACTTCACCCTGAAGTAGGCCCTAGTGTCTGTTGTTCCCCATGTGCTCTCATTATTTAGCTACCATTTATAAGTGAGAACATGAAGTATTTGATTTTCTGTTCCTGCTTTAGTTTGCTAAGAACGATAGCCTCCAGCTTCATCCATGTTCCTGCAAAGGACATGATCTTGTTCTTTTCTATGTAGTATTCCATAGTATACATGTGCCACATTTTCAACTGTTGATGGACATTTAGATTGATTCCATGTTTGCTATTGTGACTACCGCTGCAGTGAACATTTGTTTGCATGTGTCTTTTTGGTAAAACAGTTTATACTCCTTTGGGTATATATACCAAGTGATGGTACTGTTGGGCTGAATGGTAGTTCTGCTTTTAGCTTTTTGAGGAATTGTCACATTGATTTCCGCAATGGTTGAACTAATTGACACTCCCATCAACAATAAGTTGTTCCCTTTTCTCCACAACCTCATCAGCACCTGTTAGTTTTTGACTTTTTGATAACTATTCTTACTGGTGTGAGATGTTATCTCATTGTGATTTTATTTGCATTTCTGTAATGATCAGTGACATTGAGCTTTTTTTCATATGCTGTTGGCCACACATATATTTCTTTAGAAAAATGTCTGTTCACCAGGCACAGTGGCTCACGCCTGTAATCCCAGCACTTTGGGAGGCTGAGGCAGGCAGATCATGAGATCAGGAGTTCAAGACCAGCCTGGCCAACATGGTGAAACCCCATCTCTACTAAAAATAGAAAAATTAGCTGGGCATGGTGGCACATGCCTGTAATCCCAGCTACTTGGGAGGCTGAGGCAGGAGAATTGCTTGAACTGGGACCCAGGAGGCAGATGTTGCAGTGAGCCAAGATCGTGCCATTGCACTCCAGCCTGGGCTACAGAGCAAGACTCCATCTCCAAAAAAAAAAAAACAGTGTCTGTTCATGTCCTTTGCCCTCTTTTAGTGGGCTTTTTGGGTTTGTTTTTTCTTGTAAATTTAAGTTTCCTAAAGATGCAGGGTATTCGACTTTTTTAAGATGCATAGTTTGCAAATATTTTCTCCCATTCTGTAAGTTATCTGTTTACTCTTAAATAGATAGTTTGCTCAGTGCCAATTTATTTCCATGTCCATATCTTATTTATTATATTGGCTGTAATTATATCCATTATGTAAAAGTACTATATTTTTAAACATAGTAAGTTGCAAACCAATTTATATATATGTAAAATATATATGTGTATACACACACACACACATATATACTTAGGTTGCATACATACACATATACATAAATTGGGTTGCACTTACTAAATTAAAAAAGATAGCAGTTTTATATAAGTATATATGTATACATATGCAGATATATATATAAATTGGATTGCATACATATCTTTGCCATGTATATGATTTTTTAAATTAAATTCAGAGAATATACATATTGTAATTTGGATGCATGCTTTCATATCACCCACTAGAAAAGGTGATATAATTTATAGTCTTACCAAAAGATAGCTTACAAAAGTGCCATTTTGTCTATATCAAAGTCAACATTGAAATTTATTGTTACTATATGCAATATTTTCATAATAAAAATTGGTTTGACTTTTTTGAGGGTTTATACAGTCTTGTAAAAATCGAAAGCTAGAAGCCATACTACTGATGTCTGTATAATATTGTCATGGAAATCTATGGCAGTGTTTGGGGGAGAGGAAGATGAAGTTTTCATTAACGAAGGAAATGAACAATAGGTGAAGATTCTACATGGGAATGTGTTGTATTGATTCAGGGCAATTTGGGGGCATCAGGAAATCCAGGTAACTTCTCTTGGAGCTGTTGGAAATGATAGCTCATGTGAGAAGAGCAGGGCTGGGGAAGAGAAGGGGGATAGCCCTCAGAAAGTACATACTGCACTAAATATCCTCCAGAAGGTGTTTGAAGAGGACAGCTTCTAAACGACTCAGCAACTTGTTATTTCTAAGATGTTGCCAAAGTAGTTCATTTTAGGAAATATGTGTGTGGCTAGAAGTGCAGAATAAAAATTAAGCCTAACAGGAGTACCTAAGAAAATTTTTGCTCCCAAATATCTTCTCTGTCACCTAGTAGTGGTTTAATTTACTGTTTGTCTCTACCTTGAAAAACTGCAAACTCTTTTGGAAGAGGTCTACTTTAGCCAAAGCTCATGAAAGTAAGTTACTTGCTACTGTGGCTTATTATCCTACTGAACATGAATACAACCTTAGAATTCTTCTTAACTGACTGATATAGGTGAATATTAGCAATAGATTAGTCAGCCCTTGTAGTAACCATACATATTTATTCCTTTTATCTATATTTTATACATTATTTATCAATGACATCAGCTCTCATTCTGAGTGCTGATTTGTGATAGAAGGCAAAGGAAAGAAAAAAGGATTACATAAAGGAGTCTGTAAGTGACAACAATAAACTCTTTCATAATTTTATGAAGGATTTTAGCAGTAAATCACATCTGGTTTCAGGAGTCCTAAAGACTACCATTTTTATTCTAGAAAATCTATTAGAAGAAAAGTATTCCCAATATGTCCTACAGCTAAACTTACATATTATTGAAGCAGAAAAGAAAAAGTAAGAGAGCGGAGAAAAGGAGATACATATGGAAAATCACGAGAAATATGAAACTCTGTACTCATGTGAAAAGGCAGAAGAAATCAAATAGGAAAGAATGTTTTCTCCAGTGCTTGTTAAGAAATATATGTAAAGGAAAAATTCAAAGTGAAAATTCTTCTAAAAATAAAATATTTATTTCTAAATTATAAGACCTGTAATTCATGCTTTAAAAATATTTCTAATCAGTGGTATTATTCTAGACCAATTTTTATATTAGCCAAAATTACTTATTTTTCAACATAGTTCCTTAGTATTTTAATAACTATTATTCTTTATAACAGTCTAACAACCTACTACTACTAAAGAAGACATATCAGGTATTATCACACCCATTTTATAAAATATACACATACATATATGTATTTACACGCACATGTCTGTGTGTATACCACGTCTCTTCCTGTCTCCACGTATCGAATGAATGATAAATTGATCTAAAGTCTATGACATTCTAAGCCCTGAGTATATTAACAACAGAGGCAAAATGAAAACTCACATCTTGTCATTTTGAGACTGTGTTGCAGAATGAATATCAGCTCATCTAATTCTTATTATTAGAGAAAAACAGTGCAAGGGGATTAGAGAATTAGTGTTACTAGCAATATCAGGTTGCATATCAGATGTGTTGATTTTCAGTCCATTTTTTTTGTTCCTTTAGTGACAGAAGAATTCTTGAAAGTCATTTACTTCATGGACACCAAGCTAGTGCCTTAAGAAGCTTATTTACTCTTTCTGAACTGATTAGAACAGTGGTATTTGAATGAGAATGTAGTTTAAATGCAGCAATTCTTGCCTATCCCACTCTCCTGAGTCATCTCCCATCTGTGGTTTCTGGGCCCATCTCTGGAAAATAACTTTCAATACATAAATAGACCCTGAATATTTGGGGAGAAGCACAGCACAATCATTCCCCGTGGTTAGTGAGTCCATGCTCTTAAATAATTTCTTTGATATTAATAAAAAATCGAAAGGAAAAATCCTGCTATCCATGAAAACTTCATGCTCAGCAAAGAAACAGCTCTTTCAGGTCCCATAATATAGATTTATCATTGATTAGGTCTTTTCTTCCTCTTTCTCTTTCTTCCCTGCGTGGTTCTTACCCAAGTAATTATAAATTAACGTATCTTAATATTCACTATATTGTGTGTGTGTGTGTTTTAAATCTATTTTCTATGGAGAAATAGGTACATGTAAAATCATATGTAATGTAAAAAAGAGAGCAATTTATAGTAACCAAAGACAGTTATTTCATAGGATTCAATTAGTTTAAAAATAAAGGTAAATTTTATGTAGAGAAGATGCTATTCTTATTTTTTAAAATTTTGTATTCATACATAATATCTTATGTATTTATGAGGTACATGTGATATTTTCTTGTATACCTGGTATGTTTAATGATCAGGTTAGGGTATTGGGGTTTCCAACACTTTGAGTATTTATCATTTCTATGTCTTGGGAGCAATCAGGTTATCTCTTCTAGCTATAATGAAATGTGTAATATGCTGCAGTTAACTCTAGTCACCCTATTCTGATGCCAAGCATGAGAACTTATTCCTTCTATCTAAGTATGTGCTTATACCCTGATATGGTTTCGCTCTATGTCCCCACCCAAATTTCATCTCAAATTATAATCCCCACATGTTAATGGAAGGAGGGAGGAACTTGTTGGAAGGTGATTGAATCACAGGAGCAGTTTCCCACATACTGTTCTCATGATAGTGTGGGAGTTCTCACAAAAGCTGATGAGTTTAAAAGTGTTTGGAAGTTTCCCCCTTTACACTCTTCTCCTGCCACTATGTAAGGCATGCCTTGATTCCCCTTCAACTTTTGCTGTGATGACAAGTTTCCTGAGGCTTCCATAGTCATAAAGAACTGTGAGTCAATTAAACCTCTTTCTTCCATAAATGATCCAGTCTCTGTTATTTCTTTATAGCAGTGTGAAAACAGACTCATACAGAAAACTGGTACCAGTAGAGTGAGGTACTTCTATAAAGATAAGCTGAAAATAGGGAAGCAGCTTTGGAACTGAATAACAAGCAGAAGTTGGATCAGTTTACAAAGCTCAGAAGACAGGAAGAATATGTTGGGAACTGGAATAAGGGTGACTCTTGTTATGCTTAAGCAAACAGTCTAGCAGTATTTTGCCCCTGTCCCAGGGATATATGGAACTTTAAACTTGAGAGAGATGATTTAGGGTATCTGGTGGAAGAAATTTTTAACCAGCAAAGCATTCAAGAGGTCACCTGGATTATTCTGAAAATGTTCAGATTTATGTGTTCATGAAGAGATGGTTTGAAATTGGAACTCATTTCTAAAAGGGAAGCAGAGCATAAAGATTTGGAGGCAAGCCCCAAGCCTCAGTGCTTCAATGTGGTGTTGGGCCTTTGAGTATGCAGAAGTCAAGAATTGACGTTTGGGAATCCTCCACCTAGATTTCAGAGAATGTAAATGTCTGGATGTCCAGGCAGAAGTCTGCTGCAGGAGTGGAGCCCTTATGAGAACTCTACTAGGGCAGTGCAGAAAAAAAATGTGGGGTTGGAGCCCCCTAACAGAGTCCCTACTGGGATACTGCCTAGTGGACTTGTGAGAAAAGGGCCACCATACTCCATAACCCAGAATTGTAGATACACTAACAGCTTGCACTGTGCACCTAGAATGGCCACAGGCACTCAGTGCCAACCAGTGTGAGCATTATCTTGAGGGTAAACCCAGAAGTATAATTGTTAATTGATTTGTGTGATATACATATACTTAAATTAATTAGATACTGCCAAATTTTTCCCAGAGTGGTTGTATCAACTTATGCTTCAACTAGCTGTATTTGAGAAAACCATTTCCCCAAAATTCTCCTAATACTTGACATTATCAGAATATACACTTTTACCAATTTGACAAATTAAGTGAAATTATTGTTTTAATAATTTTTTTTAATAATTAGTGAGATTGAACAACTTTTTATAATTTATCTGTTGTACTGGTTTTCACTTTCTCAGTTCTAATTAAAATTTTTCTTCTTACTAATTTATAGATGTTCTTTATAAATTCTGGAATATAGATATTAATGCTTTTCTTTGCATGTTGTAATACTGTATGGTGTCAGTCACTTGTAGTCTTGTCTTGCTCATAATAAACTCTGATATTTAGAATTTTTTCTTTTTGATATAATTCATAATATAATTTTGATATAATAAAATGTTTCCCTTAAGATATATATTTTCAAAATCTTGTTTAAGAAATTCTTTTCCATCTGACTTCTTATAAATTGTCTGCTTTAAGAGATTTAAAGTTTTTTTATTTATGTTTGTATTTTAATTCACTGGGATTTTTATTTTTGTGGTATTTGGTAAGAAAACTATTTTTCAATAATATTCTATATTGACAAAAAATTGTTACAATACTAATTATTCACTAGTTCACTCTAATTTCTATTGATTTGCCATTCCAACACTGTCATTTTTGTAAGAGCCTGGCTCTAAACTCCACTCCATTCCATTGATACTTGTTCTTTGCTTTTTCGTTTTTAAACTTCTATTGAAATATATTTCCCAAATATCCACTGACAGATAAATGGATTTAAAAAATGTGGTATATACATACAATGAAATATTGTTCAGCCTTAAAAAGAAGGAATTTCTACCATTTGCAAAAAAAATGATAAGGATGGACATGGGTGATATTATGTTACATAAAATAAGCCAATCTCAGAGTGACAAGTACTGCATGATTCCACTTACATGGGGTATCTAAAATAGTCAAACTTATAGAAGTAGAAAATAGGATAGTGGTTTCAAGGGGATGGAGGGAAGGAGTGAAAAGGGCAGTTATTTTTCAATGAGTATTAGGTATTAGTTATATAAGATGAATAAATTATAAAGATCGAGGACAACATAATGCCTATCATTAATAATATGGTATTGTGTACTCAAAAATTTAAGAGGGTAGATCTCGTGTTAAATATTCTTACTACAAAAACAAAACAAATGAAAACCCCAAACACTAAGAAGCCTTTGGAGGTGATAGATATGTTTATTACCTAGATTGTGGTGATTGTACCATGGCTGTATGCATATGTACAAATTCATCAAATTGTACACATTAAAAATGTGCAATTTTCAATATATCAATTATTCCTCAATAAAGGTGTAAAACAGAAATGCAATTGGCACACAGAAAAGTGTGCATATATCATAAATTTACAATGCAATTAATTTTTACAAAGTGAATACACCCAAGTGATTAGGTAATCAGTACCCACATTAAAAAAAGTAGAATGTTACCTGTACCCTACAGGCCTTCCTTATACTGCATTCCAGTCACTACCAACCCTCCAAGTATAACCAGTATCCTAGCTTGAACACCATAGTTGGATTGTCTTGTTTTTGAAATGGAATTATAAATATAGTTTCATTTACATATGCTACTTGCATTCAATATTATGATTGTGAGAGTCATCTGTATTGTGTGTGGAGGTATATCTCATGTTATAGCACTTCACATTTGTGTGCTTCACAGATAATGTGTTTTTTACAAATTGAAGGTTTGTGACAACCCTGCATCCAGCCATTATTGATCCCATTTTTCCAAAAACATATGCTCACTTCATGTCTCTGAGTCATGCTTTAATAATTCTTATAATGTTTCAGAATTTTAATTATTATTACATCTGTTATGGTGATCTATAATCAATGATGTTACTATTGTAATTGTTTGTGGTGCCATGAACTGTGCCCATATAAAACGATGAACTTTATCAATAAATGTAGTGTGATTTCTGGGTGTCTAACTTACTGACCATTCTCTCATATCTTTCTCCCTCTCGTCAAGCCTTCTATTCTTGGAGACACAAAAATATTGAAATTAACTTTACGGTGACCTTTAATTAAAAAAGAAGAGTTATCTGCCTCTCATTTTAAGCCAAAAGCTAGAAATAATTACGCTTAGTGAGGAAGGCATGTCAAAGCTGAGACAGGCAAAAAAGTAGACCTCCTATACCAAACAATCAGTTGTGAATGCAAAGGAAAAGTTACAGAAGGAAATTTAAAAAGCTACTCCAGTGAACATGTTAATGATAAGAAAGCAAATCAGCCTTATTGCTCATGTGGAGAATGTTTTAGTGGCTCTGGATAGAAATACAAACCAACCATAATGTTCCCTTAATCCAAAGGCTAATCCAGAGCAGTTTGGAAGATACTGATTCTAAGTCTTATGAATGATTTTGAGGGATTCAAGGCTTCAGTGAAGGAAGTAACTGTAGATTTTGTAGAAGTAACAAGAGAACTAGAATTAGAAATGGAGCCTGAGGATGGGACTGAATTGCTGTCATTTCATGACCAAACTTGAAATGAACTTTTATATTTCTAAGGAGTCTCAAGTTAATATTTTTTTCTTTCTCTTGAGGAAGTCAGAGGACTTAATATGCCTCTAAACTGTCTCTTATTAATGTTTCTTGTTATTTTTATCTAGAATCTTAAGGTATCTTTAAAATACATGCAAGTTTTGCAAATTTGTACTTCAAGATTACTAAAATTTATCAACAAGGTATTTTTTTAGACTAATAGACTTTGTTTTTTAAAGAAGTTTTAGATGTACAGAAGAATTGGGCAGGAGGTAGGGTTTCTGTATATACTATACCTTTTCCTTTTAGTTTTCTCTATTATTAACATCTTACATTTGTGGTATATTTTTCATTATTGCTGAACCAGTACCAATATATCCACAGAAGCTCATAGCTCACATTAGTTTTGTAAAGTTTTATGGGTATGAATAAGTGCATAATGTTTTGAATCCACCATTGACTATTACTATACAGAAGAGTTTTACCACCTGAAAAATCCCCTGTGCTTCACCTGTTTTCCCTTCTTTTCTTCTCATTTAGTCCCTGGAAACCACTTACCTTTATTCTGTCTCTGTAGTTTTGCTTTTTTCAGTAGGACTTACAGTTGGAGGCATACAATATTAGCTTTGTCAGATTGACTCCATTAATTTAGAAATAGAAATTTAAGATTCTTCCCTATCTATTCACAACTTGGTAGTGCATTTCTTTTTATCACTGAATAATATTCCATTGTATAAATGTACCATAGCTTGTTTATCCATTCAAATATTGAAGAACATCTTGGTTGCTTCCAGCTTTAGCAGTTATGCATAGGCTACTATAGATATCCGAGTGTATGTTTTTTGTGTGTGTGGAAATGTTTTCACCTCATTTGGGTAAATACCAAGAATCATAGTTTCTGAATCAGACAATAAACCAATGTAGAGCTTGATAAGAAATGCCAAACTATCTCATAAAGTTTTTATACTGCTTTTTATTCCCATTAACAATGAGATTTTCTGTTGCTCTACATCCTTGTGAGTATTTGCTTTGTTAATATTTTGTATTTTAGCCATTCTAATAGGCATGTATTGGTATCTCATTGTTTTAATTTATAATTCCCTAATGACATATGATATTAAGAACCTTTTCGTATGCTTATCTGCCATCTGCACATCTTTTTTTGTGTGTGTGAGGTGTCTTTTCAGATTTTTGTCCATTTGTTGGATTTTTTTTTACTGTTGTGTTTTAAGAGCTTTTTTGTATGTTTTAGAGAATAGTCCTTTATCAGATATGCACTTTGTAAATATTTTCTTGCTGTGGTTTGTCTCTTCATTCTCTGAATAGTGACTTCAGCAGATCAGAAGTTTTCAATTTTAATGTAGTTCAACTTATTAAATTTTCTTTTATGGCTCACAGTTTTGGTCATATCTAAAGTTGTAATCAAACCCAAGGATACCTAAATCTTAATCTCATTTATTTCCTAGGTTTTCTGTGGTTTTAGTCAGTTTTTACATGGCTATGAAAGAATACCTGAGACTGGGTAATTTATAAAGAAAAGAGGTTTATTTTGGCTCATATCTCTTCATGCTGTACAGGAAGTGTAATGCAGCATCTGCTTCTGGTGAGAGCCTCAGGAAGCTTACAATCATGGTTAAAGGCAGAGGAGAAGCAGGCACATCACATGACTAGAGAAGGCACAAAAGACAAAGAGAATGGGAGGTCCCAGACCCTTTTAAACAATCATATTTTTTAACGAACTCAGAAAACTCATTCATAATCATGAGATGGCATCAAGCTATTAATGAGATCTGCCCCTGTTACCCAAATGCCTCCCACCAGGCCCCACCTCCAACATTGGGGATTACATTTCAACATGAGATTTAGAGGAGACAAATATCCAAACTATGTCAGGTTTTATGTTATGCATTTTGGTGTGTGACCCATTATGAATTAATTTTTCTGGTATATATAATGTCTGTGTCCACATTATTATTTTTCTTTTTTTTCCTGCATATACGTTTCCCAACTTGTGTTCAAGCATGTTTACTGAAAGATTGTCTTTTTCTATTGAATTCCCTTTGCTTCTTTGTCAAAGATCAGCTGATGCATTTATGTGAATCTATTTTTGGGGTGTCTGTCCTATTTAATTGGTCTATTTGTCCATCTCTCACAATGTCTTGATTATTGTAGATTTATGGTAAATATTAAAGTGGGTTAGTGTCAGTCTTCCAACTTTATTCTTCTTCAATATTACGTTGGTTGTTCTTAGTCTTTTGCCTTTCCATATAAGCATTAGAATCAGTTTGTTGATATTCACAAAATCTTCTGGAATTTTTATTGGGATTGCAATAAATATATAACAATTTGGGAAGAACTGACATCTTAACAATGTTAAATCTTTCCATGAATATAGGCTATCTCTTCATTTATTTAGATCTTCTTTCCTTTCTTCCATCAGTATATTTTAGTTTCATTTGTGTAGATCTTATACATATTATGCTAGTTTACTGCTAAGTAATTTTGTTGTTTGTTTTGGTGCTAATGTAAATGGCATTGTGTTTTTAATTTCAAATTTTAGTTATTCATTGCTATTGTGTAAGAAAGAAATTAATTTTCATATATTAAACTTATATCTTCCTACCTTTCTGTAATCATTTATTAGTTTTGGGATATTTTTTCTTTGAGATTTTCTACATATACAATGATATTCTCTGATCTAAGATAACTTTCTTTCCTTCTCCCAAATTGGCATGTATTTTATTTCCTTTTCTTGGTTTATTGCATTAGCCATGTCTTTCAGCATAATGATGAATAGGAGTAGTGAGAGAGGTATCATCTTATTCCTCATTTTATGGAGGAAGTATCTAGTTTCTCATCATTAAGTAGAATATTATCTGTCAGTTCCTTGTAGATGTTTTTTATCAGGTTGAGGACATCCCTCTCAATTCCTTGTTTTCAGATCAGTTTTTACTTTTTATCATTATTGGGTATTGGATTCTATCCAGGGCTTTTTCTGCAGCTACTGATAAAATTATGTGATTTTTCTTCTTCAGTCAAATTATGTGATGAATTACATTGATTTTTCTAAGTGGAACTAGCCTTGCATACCTCTATAAATCCCACATGGTCGCAGCATGTAATTTTTTTCGTATTGTTAGATATAATTTACTCATATTTTAAGTTTTCTGCATTTATGTTTATGGAAGATAACAGACTGTAGTTTTTTTCTTGTAATATCTGTCTCTTTGGGGCATTAGGGTATTGTGTCCTCATAGGATGAGTTAGGAAGTGATAATTCTGCTTCTATTTTCTTGAAGACATTGTGGGAAATGTAGGCAATGCATTTCTTAAATGTTTGATAGAATTATTAAAAAATTCATTTTTCTTTCTTTCATTTTTTTTTTTTAGAGGAAGTCTCACTGTGTCACTCAGGCTGGAATGTGGTGGCATGATGTTGGCTCACTGCAACTTCTGTCTCCTAGGTTAAAGACATTCTCATGCCTCAGCCTCTCCAGTAACTGGAATTACAGGCATGTGCCACCATGATTGGCTAATTTTTGTATTTAGTAAGAGATGGAGTTTCACCATGTTTACCAGGTGGTCTTGAACTGTTACCTCAAGCAGTCGACGTGCCTTGGCCTCCTGAACTGTTGAGATTATAGGCATGATCCAATGTGCCAAGCCAAAAATTTTATTTTTATACACTTTTTTTGTCTTGATCCTCCATTTGTGGGATCATTTTTATTATTCAAGAAATATATCCTTTAATAATCCCTTCAGTGCACAGTTGTGTGTAGAAATTCTTTTGAAAAATCTTATGTCCAAAAATGTTTTTATTTCATTGTTGTACTTGTTTGTAAAATTTTAGTTTGGTAAATATAGTTCCTTAACACTTTGGTGATTTTATTATAGTATTTTCATCTCATTGTTATTTTTGTTGGTAAGTAGTTTGCTATCCATTCTGACTGGGCTTGTGTTCATTCTGATGGGTCTCATCCCAGGTATCAGTTTCTTAGAACTGATTTTATTTCCCCCATTTGGAAAATTTTAAGAAGTTATTCTAATAATTTTTATGTCTGGGTAGAATTTCTAAAAATCATCCTTGGAATTCTGGAAACATTTAAAGCCTGAAGAATTATATCTTCAACTATGGAAAATTTTCATCCTCTATTATATAAATATTTATTTTCCATTCTCTCATACCATAAAAAAAGTAATACTTCTTACCTTCTGTTTCATAGTTTTTATGTTTATATAGCTTTCTGTTCCACTCTGAGATTTGATTTGATCTCCCATTGTAGTAAGTTACTCTTTAGCATCTCTACAGTTTTAGTTATTATTTTGTTTTAAAGACTTTATTTTATATTTAATTTTGATTTTTCTGAATCGTTTCTGTGTCTGCCTATCATTCTTTCATAGCATCTTCTCTTTATGGATTTCATTTTTGCCCTCTTGAAATGTATTTATTTTAAAAATCCCTTTTTGGTTCTTTGTAAATTCCCTAGTTTATTGATTCTGTGGACCCTATTTTATGGAATTAATGTGTATCTTTTTTCTTATATGTATTCTGGAGAATTCTTCACTCTCCATGTGACACTGTAGGTTTCATTAGATATGAATCAATATTTAGATTTGTTTCTCAGTTCAGTAATTTTGTAACTAAAATGTGGGATCAGTTCAGACCCCCATAGTAATTAATGCATGTGCTTGTGATTCTTATAGCATGGGTATTCTCTTTTCCCACATATGTCCTGGGTAAGCTTTTTGTTTGAGACTGCTACAACTTGGCTCCTGAAATTTCAAGTCACTGTTTACATAAGTAGTATCCCTTGTTTAGGCCCAAGCTCTATGCAGGGAGCCCAGTGCTTTTTCACTGACTAGTGATGGCATCTTCTAAATCTACTGTCTTTCCAAGATTGGCTTAAAGCCTCAGTCCCTAGGGCATACATCCAGTCTCATTTCCCCATAGTCACATGGCTTTAAATCTTACTGGGTTTTCTCTTGGTTCCAAACAATCTTAAGTGAGAAGCGATAAATAAACCTGTGTATACTGAATTTAGCATCTTGACTGGTAGCCCAAGAAAACTATTCTTTTCTGTATTAAAACCTTTCTAAGTGAAGCTTGAGTGACCAATTGGCTGTGACTGAAGTTCTCAGGTATAATTTGGAGTGAATGTCTTGATGATTCCTTGTTGAGCTTTGTTGAGTGTTTCTTGTTATTTTTTCTAATAATTACTGTTTCTGTACTTACATGCTTAGCCCACAAATTAAAAAGTGAAGATTCTTAGTTGCTGCTTCAGTTTTCCTGATATGTGAAAATGGAATACTGGAGCATGGTTTTTCTCTTTAAGGAGTTTTCATTCTCCTTTAAACTTCTTGTTTCGTTTAAGGGATCTTCTGAGCAAGTAGAGACTCCTTCACTACTTACTTAAATTTCTGTGCTTTGAGCTTGTCTGAGACTGTCAAGCATATCAAGAGCAAATCTGAATAATGACTGGATTGTTTAAGAGTAATCTCTTTGTCAAACAATTACTGTCTTATAGCTTAGAAGCACAGATGAAAATATAGATATAACCTTATAATTGATTAATATTGATCCAAAATCTTGTTTATTTATTGACCCTCATTCATCTAATATGTACTGAATGCCTATTGCATGCCAAACATTGCAGTGGGAACTGAGATACAACAGTGAAAAATTCAAATATGCTCAGTGCCTTCATGGATTTTATAATCTGATGACAGAATGGACAAGCTACGACCCACAGGCTGCAGGAGCACAGCCACATTAATTTGTTAATGTATTGTCTATGGATGCTTTTTCATAAGAGCCAAGATGAGTAGTTTTAACAGAGACCATATGCCTGGGAAAACCTGAAATAGTTACTAACTGGTTCTTTACAGAAAAGGTTTGCTGACCACTGGTCTAACCAATGACAGAGACAATAAATAATTAAATGCAAAACTTCAAGTAAAGTAGAGTTACTGAGAAGGAAGAATAGAGAGTCTTGGCATAACCATGAGGTACATCTTATCTGAGGAGACAAGGCAATGACAGTTGGTCTAATGGTCACTTAAGAATGTATATCACTTACCCAAAAGCTAGCAGGAAGAAAATAGAGTCACTAAAAGGCTTTGGGACAAGGAGACAGCATGTGGGAAGCACAATACAAAACAGAACAGCATAATACAAGACAGCACAATAGAAAAACAAAAAGATTGTTTATCTGAAAGAGTAAGTTAGAGTGGCAAAACAATTGGTCTAGAGAGGTAGGCAAGGACCAGGTCACACAAAAGCTTGTAGTTTTTGTTAGTTTAGACTTTTCATTAGGATCAATAAGAAGCCTTTGAGGGTTTTTCAAGTACAAAAGGGACATTTAGAGGTCCACTGTAGTATTCTAGATGATGGAATGGTGAACTGGACTTGAGTGGTGAGCAAGATGATATAGTAGGTAGATTGAACTTGATGTGGGTGTTTTGGGAAATATAGAAATTACCCTTCAGACACTGTCATTAACTAAGGTGGTAGGGACAGAGAGAAGGCAAAATTGGGTGGAAAATTCTGAGTTAAATTTTAGGGGTATGTTGAATGAGAGATGTGTATTGAATTCGCAGCTGGCTATGACAGTCTAGAGACAAAAAGAGAGACAGGTATGGGTAAAAAGGTGATAATTTTTAGAGATTTTCTTTTTTCAGAATGAACTAAAACTACAGAAAATACCTGTGGTTGCTTGTGAGTTTTAATCATAGTGAGCTCTTATATGAAAACATGCTTTGCTGTAGCCTTGTAATATCATTATGTGTTTTTGATCAGGGAAGCATCTACTGAGGTTCGCTTCTATTTCTCTGGGGTAAGTAGGCAACAACAAAGAATGAAATGGGTGGTGACACAGAAGGAAATAGGCATTATATGAACCCCTACATGCTACAAATTTGCTCAAATTATAACATATTCTCAGCCCACAAAATTAAAATGTTACATCTAGACTTCTCAAATTGGGTAAAACAGTAAATGTTCAAAATGTGACTAATATAAGGCTTATGATAGAAACTGATAATAAAAATATTGCATATATAGAATCTTTGTAGTGATACAGTTCTTCTGTCCTAATTAATGCCCTTCCAGGTGTAATTTTCAAACGATGCCTCTGTTACGTGAAATAGCTTGTTAGTGGGTATCCTTATCTGTGCCCCCACCCTTTCAGTGACCATCTTGAATTTCCCAAGACCAATAGCTTATTTCATTAGAATATATAACTTCTGGGATGATAGAGTACTACTAATTGTATAAAATACTAATCTATGTGTGCTTATATACTTTAAATGTATATTTATATATCCAGTTTTTAAAAATGATGCCAATTCATCAGTGTTCAAGAGAATATTGTATCATTAATACAATGGTTTTATATATGTGATTTGCTTACATTGTTTGCATAAGTTATGGAAATTTATACAATAGCCCCAAGTATCAATCAAACACAAATCTAACAAGAAGAGAAGTGTTGACAAGCTAATTTTTCTGCATTTTCTTGAGTTTGTATTGTGAAAACGATATTTTCATTCTTAGGACTAACAGAGATGTTTGGAAATGGTCCCAAACCTCCAAAGGCCTCAATAAAATTGCCCTCCCGAAATAGAAATATCTGCACTTGTAGACAGGTCTAAAATAGTTTCCACATTACAGGTTCATTGATAGAAACATTAAATATAAAAATTAACATCTTAAGCCCAAGTCTAGCAGATAGGTTATTCTTTAATGGAAAAGAAGTGACAAAATTCTGTTAAAAGAAAAAGAATGGGACATTTTAACTGCTCTTTAAATCAATGGTCATCTGAACAAAGGAACAGCCAGTATCTTTATAAATGACTTGCAAAATAGAATGAGATTTTATGGTGAGACCTCTTATCTGTATAGATGGGATATTAGGGTATAGTAATTTTGCAGTTATGTTGTAACATTTTAAAGATAACAGCTAAAAGTAACTGGTGATAAGATATATATAAAATTTTCAAATTTAAAAAGACTAAACCTCATAGGTCATAGTGTAATCCATTAGAGAGAAATAGCAGTTACGACATATTGCTTCAAGCTTAAGTGTGATGGTTTGGAGGCTTAATCAAACTGAATTAACTTTCACAAATGTGACTTTAAGGTAGGCTGCTGATTATCATACTCAATTAGTGGGCCCTCTGTTTTTCTAATGTTTAATGATCAAATTTGGATACATCCAGTCAAGGACAGCTGTGGGTGATTCCTTTCCAAGCTACTCAATTCAGTTTCTGCCAAGATTTCCCAAGTGTCAATTGTGATGTCAATTGTAATGTTAGTGTTTTCCAAAGAGGGCTTGTATATTAAGAGTATTTTCCAAAGGAAGATTTTAGATTTGACAATTGAATGTTTTGTGTTTGTTTGAATCAACTATTTTAGTTTTGAGCTTTACACTATAATTTTAGAAAATAAACTGGCATTTCAGTTGTGATACCCTCTGGATGACAAGATTATAGGGGTAATTTCTATCTTTTTTTTATTATTATTTTTTGAGCTGGAGTCTTATTCACTCTATCAACAGTGTTGGAGTGCAGAGGTGAGATCTCAGCTCACTGCGACTATTGCCTCCAGGGTGCAAGTGATTTTCCTGCCTCAGCCTCCCAAAGTGCTGGGATTATAGGTGTGAGTCATCACCGTGCAGGGCTAATTTTAATCTTTTTATGCTTTTTCACTTTCTAAAATTATTTGCATTATTTTTATGTATTTATGTAATTAAAATAAGAGATATACGTAGTTAAAACTTAAGATAGTGCTAAATGGCATACACTTAAAAATACCAGTTCCTGCTCCACCTCTCCCTATTTCCAACACTTATTCGTTCTGCTCTTTACCTTCATATTCGATGAACACATGGAAATTCATTATATTATTCAATCTATTTTACATATAAAACATTTTATAACAAAGTGGTACATAAAACAAAAATAAAATACCATTGATAGATAAAATAAATCAATAAAAATATATTGCTATTTAAAATTTTTTAACTTGCAGATATATTCTACTAATTGTTACAAGAGAAAGATGATGCTTTGACATTTTTTTCATAATTTATCTCCCACTGTAATAGTCCATTTTCATACTCTTTAAACAACTACCCCAAACTGGATAATTTATAAAGAAAAGAGGTTTAATTGACTCACAATTGGCAAAGGGGCCTCAGGAAACTAATAATCATGGCAGAAGCCAAAGAGGAAGCAAGGCATCTTCTTCACAAGGTGACAGCAATGAGAAGAGCAGAATGAAGGAGGAAGAGCCCCTTATAAAACCATCAGATCTCATGAGAACATACTCACTCTCACAAGAATAGCATGGGTAAGATCACTCCTATTATTCTATTATCTCCACCTGGTCTCTCCCTTGACCATAAGGATTGTGGGAATTACAATTGAAGATGAGATTTGGGTGAGGACACAAAGCCTAACCATCTCATTCTGCCCCTGACTCCTCATGACGCTCATGTTCCTTTCACATTTAAAAACCAATCATGACTTTTCAACAGTGCCCCAAAGTATTGATTCATTCCAGCATTAACCCAAAAGTCCAAGTCCAAAATCTCATCTAAGACAAGTCAAGTCTGTACTGCCTATGAGCTTGGAAAAATTAATAGCAAGTTAGTTACTTTCAAGATACAATGAGGGTAGAGGCATTGGGTAAATGGACTCATTCAAATGGGAGAAATTGGCCAAAACCAAGGAACTACAGTGCCCATACAAGTCTGAAATCCATCAGGGCAGTCAACTCTTAAAGCTCCAAAATGATCTCATATGACTTCATGTCTCACTTCTAGGTCACACTGATGCCAGAGGTGGGCTTCCACAGCCTTGGGCAGCTCTGCCCCTGTGGCTTTGCAGGATACAGTCTCTCTACTGGCTGCTTTCATGGACTGGTATTGAGTTTCTGTGGGTTTTCCAGGTGCAAGGTTCAAGCTTTTGGTGGGTCTATCATTCTGGAGTCTGGAGGATGGTGGCCCTCTTCTCACAGCTCCACTGGGCAGTGCCCCAGTGGGTACTCTGTGTGGGGGGCTCTAATCCCACATTACCTTTCTGCATTGCCTTAGCAGAGGTTCTCCATAAGGGCTCCACCCCTGCGGCAAACTTCTGCCTGGACATCCAGGCATTTCCATACCTCATCTGAAATCTAGGCAGAGGTTCCCAAACCTCAGTTCTTGACTTCTACACACCCAAAGACCCAACACCACGTTGTAGTGCCAAGGCTTTGGGCTTACATCTTCTGAATCAGTGGCCTGAGCTGTACATCTACCACTTTTAACCACAGCTGGGATGCAGGGCACCAAGTTCCAAGACTGCGTAAAGCAACAGGGTTCTGGGCCTGGCCCACAAAACCATTGTTCCCTGCTAGGGCTTTGGGTCTTTAATGGGAGGGGCTGCCATGAAGACCTCTGATATGCCATGGAAACATTTTCCCCTTTGTCTTGCTGATTAACATTTTGCTCCTGTTTACTTACGCAAATTTCTGTAGCTCTCTTGAATTTCTCCTCAGAAAATGAGTTTTTCTTTTCCATCACATTGTCAGACTGTGAATTTTCCAAACTTTTATGCCCTGCTTTGCTTTTAAACATAAGTTCCAATTCCAAACCATCTCTTTGTTAATGCATAAAACAATGCTTTTATGAGCACTCAAGTCACTTCTTGAACATTTTGCTGCTTAGAAATTTCTTCTGCCAGATACCCTGAATTACTTCTCACAAGTTCTAAGTTCCACTAATGTCTAGAGCAGGGAAAAAAAATGCCACTCATCTCTAAAGCATAGCAAGTCACCTTTATTCCAGTTCCCAAAAAGTTCTGTATTTCTGTCTGAGACTACCTCAGCCTGGACTTCATTGTCCATATCACTATCAGAATTTTGATCAAAGCCATTCAACAAGTCTTTAGGAAGTTCCAAGCTTTTCCAAATCTTCCTGTCTTCTTCTGAGCCCTCCAAATTGTCCCAGCCTCTGCCTGTTATGCAGTTCCAAAGTCGATTCCACATATTTGGATATCTTCATAGCAGCATCCCACTCTCTGTGGTACCAATTTACTATATTAATCCATTTTCATACTGCTATAAAAAAAACTTCCTGAGACTGCATAATTTATAAAGGAAAGAAGTTTAATTGACTTACAGTTTAGCATGGCTGGGAAGGCCTCAGGAAACTTAAAATCATGGCAGAAGGCAAAGGGAAAGCAAGGCATTTTATTCACAAAGTGGCAGGAAGGAGAGGTGCTGAGTGAAGAGGGAAGAGCCCTTTATAAAATCATCAGATGGCATGAGAACAAACTCATTATCACAAGAGTAGCATGAGGGAAACTGCCTCCCATTATTCAATTATCTTTACCCAGTCTCTTCCTTGACATGTGAAGATTATAGGGATTTTGGGGATTACAATTACAGATGAGATTTCAGTGGGAACACAGAGCCTAATCATATTATCCACTCCCACTTTTAACACACAGATTCACAATCTTTCCCTCCCTCCAACCTCCCAGAAATTAAGGGATTACATTATTTTGCTTATATCTATATTTTCCAAACCTCAGCCATGTGGTGTTCTGGAATGTGTTCACTCTGTTGTGATCATTTGCTTATATTTATCTTTATGTATCACCAATTCCAGAAATCTGCCAGAGCAAGAAGCATTTTTTGTGGTCAAGCACATCATTTAAACTCTGTTTGATTTTGTTTTTGAGGGATTTTTATCAGAATGTTTCTTTCTCTTCTGATCTGGATCAGAATCTTTTGTCTTTGGTGGGTTCTGAATATCCTGGGAATTCTTTTCATCATGTGGTGTGTGTGTGAGAGAGAGAGAGAGAGAGAGATGGATCCTATTTGCTGGATGCTATAACTTCCTTTTGCTTATTGCCTTGTTTCAGTAAAGTACATTCTTTAGCAGCTTACTAAAAAAGATTGCAGGGCAGTATAAAATTTTTGAGAGCTTAAATACCTAAAAATGCCACGATTGCTTTCTTTAATTTGATGGTCATCTAGCTAAGTGTAGAATTCTAGACTGCATGACATTTCCCTTTTGTAGGAATTACCTGATTGTCTTTGTAAACCAAAAAGTGACCAGTACAAATCTCAATTGATTTAGAGGTTTATTTTGCCAAGGTTGAGGATGTGCTCAGGGAAAAAGAAGTACAAGATCTGTGTCTTGTGCTTTTTCCAAAGTGGATTTTGGAAACTTCAATATTTAAAGAGGAAAAAAGAAAAAATAAAGGAGGGAGGGTAGGTAATGGAGCAAGTGGTTTTATTCATGTGAGGCTTTGATCAGAACTCAACTCAGTGAATTTACATTTTACATGTGAAAAGATGAAAGTGGGAGGAATTCAACTATGCATACTTCTCATTCTCAGTAAATCTACATTTTACATAAGATTAAAGTCAGCATGTGAAATTACATCTATTCAAGAACAAAAGGAAGTTAGGTTTTAGTTTTGTTTTTTCCATGACTCAGTTCCCCAGCTTAACTTTCCCTTTGGTATGGTTAAGCTTGGTGCCCCAAGATTGTATTATTATTTTACATCTTTTAGCTTCTAGATAAAAATTATAATATCATGTTGATTCCCAGTCTTTTATGTGACCTAGAGCTTTTTTTCCCCAAATAAACTATTTCAGACTCCTGTCTTTAGTGTTTCTGAAAAATTATAATCATGTGCCTTGTTGCTGGTCACTTTTATTCATTGTTCTGTGCATTTATATATCACATTTATTCTGGAGATTGAGGTCTTCAATGCTAGAAATTTGTGTTGTTTTATTTCTTTAAAGTTTCCTCTATATATTTTCTCTTTTCACTTTTTCTGGATTTATTTTATTTGTGTGTTTGATCTCTTGGACAGAGCTGCTAAATCATTTTTAGCTCAATTTTTCTGTTGATTTTCAACTTTTCTGTTGAATTACTGATATCTTGTTAAACATGTGCTCTGAATGAAGAGACCCCCCCAAACAGGCTTTGTATTGTTGTACTGAACCGAGCATAGAGAGTCAACACCAAGACAAAAGTATGCCAAATTGCAGGGTCTTTATTGCTGGCATCCACAGAGGACTCGCATCTCTCCAACCTGTGGCCCCGAAAAGTGGGTGTTAAGACCTTTTATACCTGTAAAAATCACCTTGGGAGTGAGGGTGAGGGGCAGGGGGGTGGTGAATTCTGTCAATCATCTTCTGGGCGGAAATGAGGATTTTGGGCGGGGGTGGGGTGAGGGCTTCAGACATTCTGAGGGCTAGTGAATTTGCAAATCACCTTCTGGGCAGAGAGGGTGAGGATGTGGGGCTGCGGCCATTCCAAGGGTCAGGGGACTTTTGATATTCTGATTGTTACTTAAGCAGTTAACAAAAGTCAAGATAAGCATTTGTTTACACATTGTGTGGGTAGGGTGGAAATTACAAGTCGCAGGGGCCAAGATGGTGTGGGTTTGGACTGCTTGCCTGTCACATTAGCAGAGAGAGCAGTTTAAACAGAAAGCCAAGGTATGGTTGAGGTATGCAGTTTTATGGGGCTTTTACCATGTCACAGTATGAGCAATATGGCTATTTATTCACCCAGGTGCAGGTGGGCTGAGTCCAAAAAGAGTCAGCAGAGAGTGGTGGGATAAGAGTTGGTTTTACAGGTTTGGGGTAGGCAGTGGAAAGTTACAGAAGTTACAGTTCAAGGTGGTTTTTGCAAGCTGGGAGGGGGTTATATAGTCTAGAGTCACAAGATTGACCTGTCAGTTGAACAAGGTTGATTACAAAGTCCATTTGCCTTATCAGTTGAGGTGGGAATAAGGAACAATAGAAGGATGTCTCAAAGTTAATTAGGCCTGCAGGGGTTGGTTGTTCTTCTCCTTTTTGTGGTTTTTCAGTTACTTCAGACTTTCTAGTTCCAGGAACTCATCTGAAGTGAACATGCATAGTCACAAAGATTACCATAGTGTAATCCATGGTGCAGTCAGCCTAAAAGACCTTACATTCCTGTCTTTTTTATATTAGTAATATAAAGGAAAAAGAAGAGTGGAGGGCAGTGGAATATTAGGAATGCTGGCACAGAGGGGAGATGGGGTGATGTTTCTCAGGGCTTCTTTAAGTGGGATTGGGGGCAGCACGGAAACCTAAAAATGGGAAAGAATTTATAGACTGCTGGGAGATCTCAGGGCAAGGTGTGGTATTGTGGGGTTGTTAGAAGGAGCACTTGTCATAATGACTGATTGCTTATCACTTGTATACAATTTGTAGGAATTTAGATATGAGTCAGAAAAGGCAAGTTCCAACTAAGAGAAAGGTTTAAGAGAAGGAGAAAAATGTGAGGGGGCCTGCTAATGGAAGGAGCCATGACACCCAGTTAGAGGGTGGCCAGCTAGGCCCAGGATAACTATTTGCCTGATTAGCTTTTGGACTCTGTCTTTTAATCTATTGTGGAATGATATACGATGCAGGACTGGTTTACATAAAAACAACATTCTTCATTTAAGAATAGGCAAAGACCTTCTTTGTCAGCAGTCAGTAAATCAAGACCTCTGTGGTTTCGGAGGACAACTACAGCTAGGGAATTTACTTGAACTTGAAGAAGGGATAGTGATTGAGTTAATTCTGCATTGCTAGCAGAGAAATCATTAGAGAGGATACAGAAGGTGACCACTGAAGTAATAAGGCCTACTATGCCTGTGCCAAGTGCAGTAGTAATTCCTAACCCTACAAGAAAGGAGATCAATTGAATGACCCACTTGTGTTGTGTCAGGACCACAAGGGGAACAGGGAGGCTTTCATCTCAGTCGGCAAACTGAATTTTGGGAGTCAGGAAAACTAGGGTACAAGTGCCTGTCCAGTTGGTAGAAAGGCAGATGTAAGAAGAAGAACCACAGAGGAATAAATGTCCTTGGCTCAGACAGAACTGGAAGTGTAAACTGAAAAGGCGAGAAAGTTTTCTGAGGGGGCTGGGACTTTGGACCCAAATGCCAAGGGAACTGGCAGGGGCTGCAGCTGCTAAAGGTTGTAGCGGGGTTTGGTAGGGTGACTGTGTGGAGGGAGAGATTTTATTCATGGTGTATGAGGAACCATTCATTTTCATTAACAAGGCTAGGTATAAGCAGGCAGGAAGAAGGGTCTGGAGGAGAGACTGATTAACAAGGATAGGGCAGCCAAGGATGGAGTGAGAGACAGGGCAAATGCCTACCTAGCCTAAACTTGTGGTTGTCATTCTTAAGAGTGCTAGTAATTAGGGATGGCCTTTCCATAATGCGAAGCTGGTATGTTCCTATTTCTTGGTTAACGTGGGTGACAGGGATTGGAGGTGAAGTATAAGGGAACACAAGGAGGGTGGGAGGTCTCCTAGGGGAATTCCACTAGGTGATTGCTGGGAAACACATTAAGGGAGCAGCAACAGGGAAAAAGATGCCTACTGAAAGTACAAAGTATGTTAGGTTTATATAGGGTTATTCTTCCACTTCAGGGATGTGGGTGAGTTTAAGAGAAGTGGGGGGGAGTATTCACAACTTCCAAAAAGAGGCAGAGGAGTCAGGCTGCTTGTCTGATGGACACAGCTTTGTCCTAGCATGACGGGCCCACTGGGGAGGGTCTTGTAGACAGACAGCGGTTGGAGTGCTACAGACGACCAGGAAGGGTCCTGTTGACTGGGGCTGTAGAGACCGAGAGGTTAGGCTTCTAACTAGGACTGACCTTCTGGCTAGGGTATTTTCATATGCCCGGTATCTGGAGTGGGTTAGAGGAGATTAGCAGCCTGGTGGATTTCATGTCTGTCCTATTGGAGGACTGGAAGATAGTCACCAAGAGAACTGGTGTCTGGAATAAGGTTAGGCCCAAGCAGAAAGGTGTGCCCGTATGGGAGTTTAAAGGGGCTATACCCTGTGAATTCTTTAAGAGTGTCTCAAATCCTGAGTCTTCTGCAGTGGATAACTTTGGCCTTGGCTGGGAGGAAAGCGGTCTTAAGGAGGGCCTTTATTAAGGGGGCATTGATAATAGAGGACCCCTGTGTGGTGAGAAAACCTCTTTCTGCCCATATGGCAGCATGGTCGTATAGGATGTGGAAGGTGTATACAGAGTCAGTATATATATTAACATGTCCTTTGGCAGGAGTAAGAGCACAGGTTAAGGCAATCAGTTCAGCTTGCTGATAAGTGGTAGAAGAGGAAAGTGTGGCAGCCTCAGTAATAGATGAGTGAGATACAACAGCATAACCAGCTTCGGCCAGTGCCAACCGACTGCTCTTGGAGGAACTGCCATTAATAAACCATGGCAGGTGTGGTCTGGGTCTGGAATAGGAAAAAGAGAAATGTTGAAAAATGGGGCAGATGCTTTATGGATTAGGGATATACAGTCATGGGGTTCAGGGTTTATGTTAGGTATTAAGCGAGATGCTAGGTTAAAGTCAGGACTGAGAGCAATGGTTACTGTGGGGGTTTTAATAAAGAGTGCATAAAGCTGGAGAAGGTGATGGGCTGAAAGTAAGTGTGTGACGTGTGAAGAGGAAACAACTTTAGAGGTTGTGAGAGCTATAGAGAGTAAGTGGAGCATAGCCTGTAATTTTTAGAGAATTCTAGGAGTACTTCAGCCATAGTGGCCGTGGTGTTTAAACATGACAGCCAGCCTAGTTCTGTGAGGTCAAGCTGTTTAGACAAGGAGGTGACTGGTCATAGGCCTGGCTCTTGTGTAAGAACCCTGACTGCACAGCCTTTTATTTCTACCGTGTGAAGAGAGAACGGTTGGAAGGAGTTGAGGAGTGCTAGAATAGGAGTATTTCTAAGACTTTCTCGAGAGAATGAAAGATAGAAAGGGGGAAGAATTTGGGGTCTATCGTGTCAGCTGAGTTTCCTTCTGTAAGTCTATAAAGTGATTTGGTTAGGAGGTCAAAACCTGGTATCCAGAAGTGAATGTATCCTGGGAAAGGGCCTGATCAAAGTAACGAGGGCTGTCTTGGAAGCCTTGGGGAAGAATGGTCCAGGTTAACTATTGGGACTGGTGGGTGTCAGAGTTAGTCCAAGTAAAGGCAAAAAGAGGCTGAGAGGAGGAGTGTAAGGGGATGGTGAAAAAGGCATCTTTCAGGTCAAAAATGGAATAGTGAGTTGTGAAAGGGACTATGGAAGATAGGCGGATATAAGGGTTTGGTACAACAGGATGGATGGGAAGTACAATTTGATTAATGAGGGGGAGGTCTTGGACCAGCTTGTAGGATCTGTCTGATTTTGGGATAGGTAGGATAGGGGAATTGTAAGGAGAGTTAATGGGAAGTAAAAGGCCATGTTGTAGTAAGTGAGTAATAACAGGCTTTAGGCCTTTTAAGGCTTGTGCTGGGATGGGGTACTGGCACTGGGTGGGATAAGGGTGGTTAGGTTTTAGGAGGATGATGAGGGGTGAGTGACTTGTAGCAAGGGATGGAGAGGTGGTGTCTCACACCCTAGGGTTAAGGCAGGGGGACGTAAGGGGAGCTATTGAGGGAGGTCTGGGTTTGGGGAGGACGGCGGCAATGAGGTGTGGCGGTACCCAAGGAATAGTTAAGGAGGCAGACAATTTTGCTAGGATATCTTGGCCTAACAGGGGAACTGGACAAATGGGGATGATTAGAAAAGAATGTGGAAAGGGATGCTGGCCTAACTGACACCAGACTTGGGGAGTTTTGAGAGGCCTGGAAGCACTTCGGCTGCCCACAACAGTTATTGAGGCCAAGGGACAGGTTCTTGAAAAGAAGGCAGCATGGAGTGGGTGGCCCCGTATTGATTAAGAAGGGGATGGACTTACTCTCCACCGTAAGAGTTACCTGAAGCTCGGCATTTGTGATGGTCCAGGGGGCCTCCAAGATGTTTAGGCAGCATTAGTCTTCACCTGCCAAGCCACAGTGATGTGAGTCAGACAGTCCGACTTCCAGTGGGGGCCCAGACAGATGGGGCAGGCTTAGGAGAAATCCCAGGCTGCGGGCATTCCTCGGCCCAGTGACCAGATTTCCAACACTTGAAGCAAGGTCCAGGGCGGGGGGTGCTGGATGCTGCAGTCTGGGCACTTTGAGGTCTTTGTGAATTGGTGGTATGGCTGGCGTTTGTCTTACGGCAGAGGCAATCTGTTGTTTTGAGGTGTGCTGCCGCCAGGCAGCCTTTTCCGTATTATTGGACACCTTGAAGGCAAGATTGATTAATTCCTGTTGTGTGGTTTGAGGGCCAGGTTTTTATTTCTGTAGCATTTTTAATGTCAGGGGCTGATTGGGTAACAAGCATTCTTCAGGGGTGGGAGTAGAAGTAAGGATGACATTTAAGTTACTCCAGGTGAGATTATAAGACTGGGTTAAGTATTGGAGGATCTGATGAAAAAGAGCCTAACTGTTGGCCAATTTAGGAAAGGTCGGGTAAAGAGAAAGGAACGTGCACCCTAACTATGTCTTCGGCTCCAACCGCCTCTCAAAGGGGAAATTGTTGGGCAGGAGTGGAGGAGTTGGCCATAAGACTAAACTGTAAGCCAGACCAGGTATAAGGTGGAGAAGTAACAAGAGGGGCACAAGTGGGTTGTGGGCAGAGGAAGAGGAGAGAGGCTTTGGGTGGGGGATTGGGCCTAGATTGGGGTCTGGTTTGAACAGGCAGGGAGGAGAAAGGTCAGAAGGGTCAATGGAAAGGGGAATTCTATTACTGGCAGAGGTAGGAGGGGTGGATGGAAGGGAGAAATGAAGAATTTGGGACAGGCTGCATTGAGATCAGAGATTAGGGAGGGATTGGAGTGTAAAAAAAATGCCTGGACATCGGGCACCTTAGACCATTTGCCCATTCATTGACAAAAATTGTCTAGGTCTTGCAGAATAGAAAAATTGAAAGGGCCATTTTCTGACCATTCGGAACCATTCTTTAATTTGTGTTGGGGCCAGACTGTATTGCAGAAAAAATTAAATATTTTGGTTTTAGATCGAGTGACAGTTGAAGAGGTTTTAGGTTTTTTAGCATGCAGGCTTGAGGTGAAGACAGAGGAATAGAAGGCAGAATATTGTCCATAGATAATAAGTTTATTGAAGCCAGGCCATGTTACAGAAAAAAATTAGACATTTAGATTTCAGATTGGGTGACTGTTGAAGAGGTTTTTAGGATTTTTAGGATTCAGGCTAGATGCAAATACAGAGGAATATATGGTGGAATATTGCCCCTGGCAAAGGAGATAAGTTTTAAGGAAAGGAGTAGAGTAAAGATGAGAAGAAGGAGTGAGCAGCTTCCAGGGTTTTCAGTAGGCATCCCTGACTGAATCCTGGGTTGTAAACATGAGTGAGTGATCAAGGCAGGCATCCCCGTGATTGACCAGGAACCAAGGGAAGACAGTCTTCCCTACTTGAGTTCGTGAACAATGTTGGAGTTTTTGAGTGCATGGATAGAGTGTCTCCTTTGCCTCTACTTAGAGAGAGAGACTTGTCTTCTTGGGATTTAAAGGAAAGAGAGAGGGAAACTTGTCTCCTTGGAATTTAAAGGAAAGTTGGGGGAGACTTGTCTCCTTTTCTCTAAAGGAAAAGAGAGAGAAAGAGGGAGAGACTGCTTACCTGATCACAAGGTGGTGAGAGGGTTCTTGGCTGGTCTGAAGCTCTGAGGTCACAGGTGGGTCTCTTCACAGAGGGAGAGCAGAGACGGGGGATCAGTCTCCCAAAGGAGTACCCCTGTCCCGGGTTTTGGTACCAAATGTTAAATGCCTGCTCTAAATGAAGAGACTGCAAAAACAGACTTTGTGTGAGCAACATGGCAGTTAATTCATCCAGGTGCAGGTGGGCTGAGTCTGAAAAGAGTCAGTGGAGGGTGGTGGAATAGGAGTTGGTTTTATAGGTTTTGAGTAAGCAGTGGACAGTTACAGAAGTTACAGTTCAGGGTGGTTTTTGCAAGCTGGGAGGGGGTTGTTGAGTCCGGAGTCATGAGGTTGACCTATCAGTTGAGCAACGTCAGTTATAAAGTTCAGTTACCTTATCAGTTGAGGCAGGAAGAAGGAACTATAGAAGAATGTCTCAAAGTTAATTAGGTGCCACAAGGGTTGCTCATTCTTCTCCTTTTTTTTGGTTTTGCAGTTAATCTAGACTTTCTAATTCCAGGAATTCATCTGGATTGTACATGCAGGTTAAAGAGGTTACCATGCTGTAGGCCATGGTGCAGTCAGCCAGCCTAAAAAACCTTATGTATCCATTTATAATTTTCTAAATATTTTTCTGGTTTTTGAACATTATTTTTATGTACCTTCTGTTCTTATTTTTATTTCAAAATTTTTATCACAATAATTTAGATTCACATACAGTTTTAAGAAAAAATTACAGAAAGTTGTACATACATTATTTAGGATTAGTGGTAACATTTTATTAATCTATAGTATAATATTACTGTCATGATATTGACATTGATGTAATCCACCAAACTAATTCTGATTTCTCCAGTTTTCATTGTGCTGTGTATGAGTGCATTTGTATGTGTTTAGTTTTACACAGTTGTATCATATGTGTAGGTTTCTGATTCAACCACCACAGTCAAGTTCCATCATTACAAGAATGACTCATAGTACCCTTTTATAACCAAACTTACACCCTCTTAATTCTCTAACCTATATTCTTAAGATTTTATCTCTTCAAAAATGTTATTTAAGTTTAATCATACAATATGTGTCTTTTTCAAGACTTACTTTGTTCACTAAGGATAATGCCTTTGTGATTCATCCAAGTTGTTGGGTGTATAGTTCATGCCTTTTTTTTTTCGCTGAGTAATTGTCCATGGTATGAATAGACCACCATGTGCTTAACTGTTAAATGGCACCTGGGATGATTCCAGTTCTTTGCTGTTGTAAATAAAGCTGTTATGAACATTTATCACAGGTTTTTATGTGAATGTAAGTTTTATTTTTCTAATTGTCCAAAAGTACAGATGCTAGGTTGCATGGTGATTGCCTATTTAGTTTTTGTTTTGTTTTGTTTTGTTTTGTTTTGTTTTGAGACAGAGTCTTGCTCTGTTGCCCAGGCTGGAGTGCAGTGGCACGATCTCAGCTCACTCAAACTTCTGCCTTCTGGGTTCAAGCAATTCTCCTGCCTCAGTCTTCCGAATAGCTGGGATTATAGGTGCATGCCATCACACGAGGCTAATTTTTGTATTTTTATTAGAGACGGGGTTTTACCATCTTGGCCAGGCTGGTCTCAAACTCCTGGCCTCATGATCCACCTGCCTCAGCCTCCCAAAGTGCTGAGATTACAGGCATGAGCCACCATGCCAGACACCTATTTAGTTTTAAAGGAAACTGCCAAATTGCTTTCCAAACTGTCTTTTGCATTCTTACATTTGTATCAGTTGTGTATGTTTTGATTCAGTTTCTCCTCATCCTCACCAGAATTTGGTGTTGTCATCATTTTTTATTTTAGTCTTTAATATAGGTGTGCAGTGATGTGGTTGTAATTTGCAATTCCCTGTTGACTATGAAGCTGAACATTTTCATGTGCTTCTTTTCAGTCTATATATATGTTCTTCATTGCAATATCTTCACGTGTTTTGCCCGTCTTCTAATTGGATTGCCTTTTTCTTATTGAGTGCAAATGAAACCCAATTTATCATTTTTTTTTTTTACAGGTTATGGCTTGGTGTCAATCTAAGAATGTGTTGCTTAGTCTTAGATTCTGAATATTTTCTTCTATATTTTTTATAAATGTTTTATAGTTTTATGTGTATCTCCATAATCTATTTTGAGTTAATTTTTGCTTAAAGGATGAGGTTTGGGACAAAATTCATACTCTTGTCTACAGATGTCCAGTTGTTCCAGCAGAATTTGGTAAAAAGGTTATTCTTTCTCCATTGAATGGCTCTTCTACTTCTGTAAAAAAAAAAAAAAAATGAAAAGATACGTTTGTGTGGAACTGTTTCTTGGTTTTCTACTGTGTTTCTTTGATCTCATGTCTATTGCTTTGACCTTTTGTATTGTCTTAAAGGTCCCTGAGGCTATTTTGAGTATTTTTTTTTAGTCTGTTCTCTTTCAGATTGTTTGAATTCCACTGTTCTCTTTTCAGATTGACTGATAGTATCCCCTGTCATCTCCACTCTACTATGGAGCTTATCCAGTGAGCTATTTGGTGTTTTTTTATTGCATTTTTTCAAGTTTATAAATTACATTTGGTCTTTGTTGTAACTTCTGTTTGTTTTCTGAGATTTCTATTTTTTCATTTGTTCCTAGAGATTTTATAATAGATTATTGAATCATTTTTTATGACAGTTGTTTTAAAATTCTTGTTAGATAATTTTGACATCTGATTTACTATGGAGTTAATAACAGTTGATGGTCATTTTTCATTCAAGTTGTGATTTTTCTTGGTTTGTCATATGACAGGTGATTTTGATTATATGGTAGACACTAATTTATTATGTTATGAGACTCTGAATCCTGCTTAAATCTTTTATATTACCAGTCAGTCACCCTGTTAAGGGTTAGCATACAGCTGTCTGCCCATTTTTCTAGGCTATGGTCCCAATGAGTTTTTCAGAACCTTTATGATGTTATTTTGGTCTGCTTGGTTTATCTGGTGCAGCTGGGGCTTCCACTGACCCCTGCTGGTGCAGCCTGAGGAAATGTCAGTGGTTTTCCCAAGGAGAGTTGTCAGATGTTTCTTGCGGGTGGAGGGGTGTTGGTGGTATCCTCCCAAGAGTATCCCTTGGCTGTTCCAGTGTCTCTGGTCAAGGGACAGGAATCTCAGGACTGTGAAATCAGAGACTTCCCAAGGCCAGTTCACTTGTTGAGACTGGGTGCAGTAGTCTCAACCTGCCTACCTCCATATTTCTTGGTAAAAAGAGTCTCAGCCTCAGTGGAAAAGAACACTTTCCCTGGCAGCTCATTGTGGGTGGAACATACAATCCTGCTTGTTGTGATTTTGGGCTAACAATGTCCTCAAACAGACTTTTCTCCTGAGAAAAAAATCTCCCCATGTGGGCTGCTTTCTTTTGCTAGGTTTAGGGATTGGAAGTACTGGATTTGAGTCACCATCTCCTGTTGAGGAGGGAGACATAAGATGCTCCCGATGCTGTGTTCCTCTAGTTTTGGTTTCTCAAACCAGTTCTTCTTTCTTGCTATCTTTTTGAATTCACCTCTGTTGTATCTTGCATTATTTCCAGGATTTACAGTTACACTTTGTGAGAATGAGCAGGGAGAAACCAGTTCCTTCCGTCTCTTGTTTTTATTTGTAATTGCAATATCTTGTTGGTGTTCTTATTTTGTAATCACAGTATCTTCTGTCTCTTTGAGAATCATAAAGTTTCTTTTTAAACATTATCTACCTTTCTGTATTTTATGTTTTCTCTTGTTTGTTTTCCTCTCAGACATTCATGTAAGGTCATTCCTTATCTAACTGATGTTCTTTACCTACTTCCTTATTTATACTTGTGAGGTTCAAAAATGATGAAAAACAATTCTGTAAAAATCTACTGGAAAGCAGCCTTATTCCTAATCTCTCTGCTCAGTATGGCTTATGCCCTACCTATATCTATGACTAGTCCAAGACTTCCCTGACTTAACACTCTAGAAAGCTAACTAATCATATTTTGCCTTGCTGTGAGTTGGTGAGTCCATTATTTGCCTAGTTTAAAACCTGTACATCTAATTATTCTTTTTAAAGACATTTATCTCTTGTTTTCAGCTCCCCTTTGACCCTTGGTCTTTAGAGGTATCTGATGTTTCTACTACCTGAGCCTTCTGGGATTTTTCAGTGTGGCATGACTCTACTTCCTCCTGTACAAGACAGGCTTTAGTCTTTTTTGACTCAGCTAAATCTACTGCCCGGTATCCAGTTTACAAAATTTTGTTGACATCTTTTCCTTCTATAACTTTTTTTCCAGTAGTTCAGGGGTTTATGACTTATCTGTTTTTATAATATCATTTTAGTGGGACTACAGAAAAGAGAGATGAATTTATGTGTTCACATGTTTACATATATTTATTCATTTAATAAACATTTATTAGATACAAACCCTGTGTGAAGCACGCTTATAGATGCTTGATATTCACCAAAAAATTACTTATCTCATCAATGTATGTAACAAATTGTAATTGTTATTTTCAAATTACATTACTAATTGTGATTTGATAGAAGTATACCAAGTAAGTAATTGCTAGAATAAAGTCATGTGTGCAAGCATCTGAGACAGAAGAGATCTATTTAAAAAGTTAAGTGTATAAGATCTCATTAAGAATATTAGATTAGGAACCAGAGAATCTAGATGCAAGGAGAAATGGAGGTTCATAACTAAGTAGCAGTGTGAACTTATCATTAGTAGTAAGTAAAATGAAATATTAAATAGTAAGTAAAATAAAATACCAATAATAATGAGATACCTTTTAAATACTCCTTAATATGAGTAAGGATTAGACACTATAAGCACATTATATATTTTTTGTGTTTCTATTGTGATAAAATATACATACAATTTAACATTTTAACTATTATTAAATGTACAAGTCAGTGGCATTGTTACATTCACAATGTTGTGCTATCATCTGAGAGTATCCATTTCCAGAACTTCGTTTTTTATCATCCCATACAGAAACTCTGTGCCCATTAAACAATAACTCTCCATTTTTCCTGCCCTCAGCCTTTCGTAACCACTATTCTACTTTGTCTCTATGAATTTGCCTATTTTATATATATCATATAAGCAGAATCATACAGTATTTATCTTTTTGTGTCTAGCTTATTTCACTTAGCATAATACTTTCAAAATTGACCTATGCTATGCATGGAGCAGAATTTCATTTATTTTTAATAATGAATAATATTTCATTATATGTATACATCATATTTTGTTTATCTTTTCATCTGTGGTTAGACATTTGGGTTGTTTCCACATTTTGGATATATTTATCTGTATCTATATTTACATCTAATACCTAATACCTTAATGCTCTGATAGCAACATTAATATACAATTGTTATCTCTTAACATATTCTCTTAATATGTTAGTCAAAACACATGGCCAAAGATCACATAATAATTAAGTAGAATCTGTTTGAATTAATGTCTATTTCATTCCAAAATGAGACAAAATTTCATATACATAATTTCTAAAATGTAGGAGCTACATCAGGAATGAGGAAAGAGTTTGAGGAGATTCTGACACCGATTCTTCAAACCTCCAGCTTTAACCAGGTCAACTCAACCTTTGTGTGTTTTACATTTTGCTTGAACGAAATATTCTGTCTAAAATAAATACAACTTTTAAAAAATGAAATGAAGGCCTTTACATCTCCAAATATAAATCTTTCAACAATATTTATATTGTTAGGAAATAGATGCCTTAAATTTTGCAAGGATATTAAATAAGAGGAGAAAATGGATAATGTTTTCTAATTAAGTTGAACAAACCCCATAGAGAAAAGTTGTGAATGCCTGTAAACAATACTCCCAAAATATTATGGAGTTTTTTATCTTAAGTGTTCCTCTGTATTATATCCACCTTTCAATGCTTTCAATCTATTTTACAACTGTACATTGTAGAAAACATAATTCTCATCTGTAAACATGCAAATGAATCTTACCTGATGAAATGCAATTGATTATTACTTCATGAAAAGAGTTTTGCTTTCATTATTTATTTTATTTAATTTATTGAGGTTGAAAAGTCCAAGATGAAGACACTAGCAGAATTGGTGTGTAGTGTGGGTCCATTTGTCATAGATAGTGCCTTCTTTGTGTCCTCACATGTTGGAAGGGCTGAATAAATTCACTCAGGCCTCTTTTTGTAAAACAGCTGTAGTCCTTCTGACCCAATTACCTTCTGAAAGGCTCCTCCACTTAACAGTATTACATTGGGGATTAAGTTTAACAAATGAATGGGGGGCAAAAACATTCAGACCATAGCAGGTAAGTCAGGGAGTTTTTATCAGCTGAAATGTTTTTAATTCTCATTTTTTTGTTGTTGTCTTTATATGATAGCTTATATGTCTTTATATGATAGGTTTATATGGATAGCTTTATAAGAAACTTGTCTCCTGTGTTCTGTACTTTTTGAAATGCTTTAAATTATCCTCAGTTAATGTGATATTCCATATGGAAGAGATAAGAGATTTCTGTCATTTCTAGAGCTCTTACTCTTAGTTCTTTTGTTATTAATATTTATATATCAAGAAAGTCAGCCATTTAATCATAAAATGTGCTGCAAATATATTCTCTAGTTGATGTGTTTTTTTCTTTCTAGAGTTTTGCTTTTTAAAACAAACACATTTCAGAATTCTGATTGACCTGTGGAAGTGAGATCAATATCTTACTGGATCCACCAGTAGTGAATAAGTTAAACAAAATATTTTGCAAGAGATCGTTTTATATTTGTATGAGTCATGATATTACCTTTTTATAAAAACTATCATTTAGTGATTTGCTGACCTGAGATTTAGGTACCCAGTCCAAAGCCTGAAGATTCACTCTTGGCCAAGTCTGAGAGAAATCCCTTCAAAAAGGGAATCCTTTCCTAGGTACCCAGAAGAGCTTATGAAAGCACTCTGACCTCACAGAATTCCAGAGCTGCACAAGCTGACTCTAGAGATCATGACTCCCCTCTGTACTCTCCTCACATTGTAGAGATGAAGCAGAAGCTTAGCAGCTCCACCAACATGTTCAGTCTTCCAGTAAGGGAGATACAGAGAGAGGCAATTCCAAGGCTCAGATAGGTCTCCTAACCTTACAGCAAGAGATCTCTGGCTTGGAATGGCATTTTCCACATAGTGGAAAATACAGAACTTTTGTAAAGCTATGCAGAGGATGTCTGGAATAGAAAAAAATGAACTCTATTAATAAAGTAGTGTTTATTGAACTGTATGAACACATCAATCCAGTTATCAATTTGCCTCATTTTCATAAACTTTTACCTTGACATGGTAAACTTTTGACTTTGTTATTTCTTTTCTAGGTTATTCATGTCATTGATATTATGCTATGTAAATATTGGCATCCTCAACATTTTAGGCTAATGGTCTCGTGAGACAAGTTTGTTCCAAATGAACTTCATTGTTAATGTAAAATGTTAATAGTTTAAATTTGTGTTTTATAAATATCCAGAAAGGGTTTGTTAACAGAGTTAGTATTGAACTTATCAACAATTTATCAGGAGACTTTGATCTGGAACATCCACTTATCTGTGAAGAAAACAAATGTGCTTTTCTTGAAGGAAACAAAGGTCACCAACCTTATGCATCAGATCATTTCTTAATAAATATACCATAGATGGCATAAATGACATTTCAGTACAAATGAAAATTTTTTATTGTAATTTAATCATGAGTGTTAGGCAGAATACAAATATTAAGTATAGAGAAAATAAATACGTTATATGCTTCCAAATTAAGTGTGTACTATTCCTTTAAAATAGCTTTTTATTCTCTTTCTGCTACTCAAAAATCTTTCTTCAGTTTTTAGTAATAGCCCCTCTCCATCATGATTTCTTGTTCTGCGCCTTCTCTTTCACTTTGAACCTACCAGGACTGATGCATTTGCATCATTGATTTAGAATCTTATCAGCCTTGTCTTTGTTTCTAAGCTTACTCATTCATTCAACCCCGTTTACTGAGTACCTTGTAAACTAAGGTCTGTGTTAGATATTATTACTTTACTTTGGTCTTGAGGGATAAAGAAAACTTTTGCAGCTAGAAATGTAGAAATGGAATGTTATGAAGTCGGAACAGCATTTACAAAAACATGAGATGGTGAAGTAACATGGTATCTTTTCAGAAAAGTGTCAATGTTTGGAGCATAAATTCCACATTCTAGTTGAAATGGAGGTTGGAGAGAGAGGTGAGGAAATCTGTCTTTTTAGGGATTACACCTTGCTAAGAAATTTAGTCATATTATTAGTTATATTACTGTTTGGCTCTCCTTCCCAACTGAATTATGTGTTCCTGAAGCCTAGAGATTACATAGTATATTATTAATTATTTGGGAAGTTTTACACTTCTTTCATTTCCTGGGTAAAGTTAATAAAATGCAATAAAAATATAGTGGCAAGTACTGCGGGATTGTCCCCCAATTTGTATTCTCTCCTTTCCCTTCTATAGTCTCTCCACATTTCAGCAGGCAAGACAAGTGTGTGTGTAGGTGTGCAGTCATACATGCATGCATGCACAGGAACATATGTTTTAATCAGCAGGTTCCTCCTCAGCTGGAAGTCTATTCAAGCAGGGACTTAATATTCTGTTTCCTGCTGTTCCCCAGAGCCTAGACAATGTCAATCATGTTGTAGGTGTTGAACAAGTTCTTGTTGAATTGATTAACCAATTCATTTATAAAAAGAAGATACTTGAAATGATATCGATTGGTGAAGAAAGAAAATATTTTCTTTTAAAAGTTACACTTTGTAATTCAAAATGCATAATTGGAACTGAAAAAAATAGGTCAACAGACAGGTTTTTCCTTCACATCTGATAGAAGACAAGGGTAAAAAATACTCTCCAACTGGCTCATTTCTTGAAGAAAATGAAAGAGAAAATGATAGATGAAAAAGTGGCATGAGGAAGATAGAAAAACTTAAATGTCAAAGAGAAAAATAGATTTCAACAGAGAAAACTGATGAAAGGACTGGTTAGTTACTAGTTGGATAATTAATCAAAAAACACATTGCAGAAAGAAAAACTGTACTGCTAAGACTATAAAGAGCAGGATGGCTCCTGACACCCCTGAGTTTAGGATTTTAAATGGGTATGACTTTGTGTTTAAGAGAGAGATTCATCATACTTTTCTGATGCAAAGCTGAGGTTGCAGAACCTGAGAGCTGAAAAATCATGCCTTGAGTTTTGTTTGTAGGAAGAATTTAAAAAGATAAAGCCTAATTTGTCCCATTTTATGTTTTTAATATTGTGATGAAAATGGAGTTTATTTTAAAAACCTAGGAATATTTGATTATTCAAAATAATTAAAATGAAATCCCAGTAAGACAGACTTTCATGAAGCTATTCAAAAATATTTAGTAAGACTTACTGTGTGCACACTCTATGCAGGATGCTAGGAGGAAAAGAATGGTGAGCAAGATAGGAGTCCTTGTCCTAATCAAACCTTCTTTTCAAGGAAAAAACAGACTGAAACACACACATAGACACACGTAACAAAAGAAATTAATAGCCAATTACTGTTTCTTATGTGTGAAAGAAATGAACAAAAAGCAGAGAGAGAAAGTATGAGACAGAGTGAAGGCGTCTGCTTAAAAAATAGCATGGTTAGAGAAGGCTCTTTGAGAAGATGAATTTAAGCATATACCTTAAAGTGAAAAGGGAAATAGATTCATAAAGAATTTGGGGAAAAGTGTTACTGGCAAAGAGAATATGCAAAAAGGTCAGAGAAAAAGAAGGAATTTAGTCCAGAATCACAAAGTTCAGGTGTGTGAATCATAGCAAATAAAGAAGATTGGAAGAAAGAACTTGCAACATCAGGTAGGGGTTAGATCACGACGAGCTTTCTATTCCACGGCGTGGCAGTCAGCCTTATTCTCAGGGCAGCGGGAAGCCATGGGAAGAGACCCAAAGTAGGGGAATGAGCTCTTGCCCTCTTTTCTTTGGAAGTCAGCATCAGGAGTTAAAATATAGCTACTTGTTCAGAAACATATCTACTCATTTGAGTCAAATTTAGAAAAATGCCTCCTGGAAATGTGTTCGTATTTTTGATAAACCTGAGTACAATTATTGTGCTTCCTTATGCTGCTGATGCCTGCGAACAAACTTTAAAATTGTGTATCAGTTAATTACGTGATATTCATTTTTTTTTCTGCATGCAGTTGTGCTTTAGGGGAAATGATATGACTTTTGCTGAATCTAAATTCACAAGTCACTTTAGCTGATTAATATTCTAAAAATTTGCATTCTGAAGATTCTCTACATACTAATCTTGATCATACTTACCTATGATACTTTGCTTTGTTATATCAGAAAGTGGAATGACAGGTCCAAATGTTATAACTACTTAATCTAGTGGCTTTTCTACCTCCTGTTTTTAAGGCTTCAAGTTTTCATAGAAAGCATTGTTTCCTCAAATTTATAATCCCTGAATCACTGGCATAACTTTTCCATTTCTAAATATTATTTGCCTTATTTTGAGAAATGAGATATAACAAATTGTTGTTCTGATGTGCTGGTTATATATTTGTAATACACATGAGAATGAGTGCATAACAAATTATTTATTGGGCATCAAGCAAAAATATAAAACATACTTTAGAGAAAAACTGGCATAAATAAGATCATTTTTTTTATAGAGTTCAACCATGCACCAAAAGTATCCCTTGGGTGGACAGACACAGTATCTGTGCCTCCTAAAAAATCAATAGCAACAGACCATGACAGCAGCATAAGCAAAAATCGAGCCCCAACTCTATTTTAATAATCTGTACTCTCTGTAAACTGCTGAGGCATGGGACAACTCGACAGACTGTGTTTACGATGCATGAATTACTGTCGGGCACTCTCAGCCAAAAGCTCCAACTTTCAGTTCTGATCTGGGTCACTAGAAACAACTCTTAAGCCTATTGATTTGAAGCTCTTGACTAGAAAAGACCAGTGAGGAGCAGGCTCAAGCCCTTCTCACCTCTAGCTCCTCCACGTGAAACACATGGTTATGTGGAAGTCTTTTGCTGACTAGCAATTAATAAATCAGAACAAGATAGGAAATAATTTTACAGTCAAAAGCAAGACTAGTTTGGATGAGACAGAGTCTTGGTCAGCTAAAAGGCAAGCCAGATAATAATTGTGTTGAAATTTGTACTGGCTGTCTTTTAACTCTCTCCTCAAGGAGCAGGCATGTAGTTTGTCATCTTAAAAGGCAGAAATTCACTTGTTCAGTCCAATTTAACCTTCAGAAACGTGCTTTAAAACAAACTGCTCAGATCAATAGTATTACAAATGGGAGGCTGAGGTAAAGGTTAGGAGTAGAATTTACCATGATAAATTCTAATGGGGGTTTCTGATAATTTACTGTTTTCTTACCTTTTTCATTAGAACTATATTTCTTCTATTTTCTCTCTCTCCATCTCTTTCTCTCTCTTTCTTGCATTCAGCTTATATTTTAGGCTAGTACAAAAGGGAATTTTAAAGATACAGTATAATATAAAAAGAATTTCATATGTTCACAAAATATAACAAAATCAATGCAAATTTTAAGCTCAAACTGTGTCTTCTCTATTCATTTTAACTTAGCAAACATTTGTCAGTGTCTAGTATATGCTACAGTAGTTCCTGTTATTTTCAGGATAGGAAAATGACTAACATGTACTCCCTAATCTTTAGGAGCTTCCAATCTAGTGGGGAGAGGGATTGTAGGTGTATAATATACCCATAAAGAGCTATAACACAAGGTAGAATGTGATGCGAGCACTAAGGAAATTTAAAAGGGGTGTTGTGATCACTAGTGCTGGCCAGAATAATATAAAGGACAGCTTCTCTCTCTCTCACTATCTCTCTCTCTCTCTCTCTCTCTCTCACTCACTCTATTTGAGAGGGACAGGAATAGGAATTACGCTTGAGCCTCTATTCCACTATCTGCAGTATTTTCTCCAGCTTGAGCCCCTGATGGTCAGTTCTTCATTACTACCACCTGATTCAGTGTTTAGAACCATGTGGCACACTTAATGATTATTCAGTATAAGAAAAACCGAGAAAGTGAAGCCTGGGATATATGAGGGAAAGCCTGACAACTATGTTAATGAGCAGGAATGTGATCCACACTCAGAATTCTTTTCATGGAACTCACTATTCATTGTCTATAACTTTTGGAACCTGTCATCAAGACATTAAGGTAATGTTCCTGGAATAATATCTTGTTTATAGTTTATTATTGTCCCTTAAAACTAAATGTAAAACAAAATCTTGCTTCATATGTATATGAAATAGGAAATAATAGGAAAGTAGTCACTTCCTGCCTTCCTAGGAAGATAGTAATGATGATAAAGTAAGACTTCCTACAAAACCGATTAGGTTTTATAACTCATATTTATTATCTCATTTGGTCTCACAGTAACCTATGCATAATGCAAGAGTGAATCAGAGAGGCTCAGACACTTGCCACGAAAAAGAAAACCAGTAATGATCAAAGCTAGACCCAGATTGTGTCTCCATATTCTTTTCATAAAACCACAAAAAACCTCTATGATACAAACTTAACCATGAAAATTAAGTCCTGCCAGGATTGTCCTTTTTGGGAACAAAAAAGACCAAAATATCATGAAAAATTATTTCTGCTAGTGCAGAATTTCTGAGATTCTTTTTGGCCATTATTTACATGGGGTTTGAGTAATTCATTTGATTAATTAGAAAGGAGCTGAGTCAGCTACCTTCTTTTGAGTGTGTTTGATTGCCTTTTGCTATGGTCTAGGATCTATTTTTATTGATTGTGCTTCTGAACCTTTCACTATTACATTGTCAAATATTGTTATATTAAATGGTTTGGTTCCACACCGTGACTGAAGCTGCACTAAAAGGAAATGCATTAGTCAGAAATTTGTCATGATCAGATGAAAAACTGAAGTGTTTAAATGTCATTATGAACAACCTCTACAGTCTGTCATATCACATGGTGGCCTCTGGTCATTAGGAGTGAAGAATGTGTACCACGATATTTAGCCTTTTCTCCATTTTTGAATAATAGGTTTGTATGTGTTTGTGTATTACATATGTATTATACGTGTATGCATATATTCTTACATACTTTGTGTCCTTAAGATGATTTGTTATTGGTGGAAGATGCTGTGAAATAGTGCCATAAACAGAAAAGTTGAATGGAAAAAGTAGAAGTCTTAAATGATTTGAGAAAGAAGTAACATGTTCTTTTAGAGTTATTAGCATAAAAACAGAGTGATATCCACACAATCAACAGATTGCTTCCTTAGGTTCCCTTATTGTGATAAAATATCTAATATCACACTAGTGGTTGTCCAAGGTAGTTGGTACAACTCTTGCCCCACTGTAATTGACTAATGCCATTGTGATAGAAGTATCTTATTATTTTACTAGCTCTATTTCAGTCGTTTCCTTAACTGAAAAATACATTCAACACAAAGATGATATCACCACAATGGGGCATAATATGTTTCTGAGGGGAACCAAAAACCCCCCTACACTTTTTATGTATAAAGCATATAGAGTAGATATATAGAGAGAGTCAATAAACAGATATAGAGTCTAGCTGTGATATTTAAATTTTAGGAGGGGAGGGTTGACTAGGATAACAATACCTGAAAATTCTCCTTGGAAGGTGATAATGAAAAAAAAAATGATTGAGAACCACCGCTCTAGACTTAGTAATCTCAAAGGTCTTTTATGCAGCTTTCTTTCTATGATTATGGACTTTTATGTCTTAAATGTTATTTTTTATAACATAAAAAACATTGAGGCAAAGAGAATGTTTTGAGAGGAAAAACGCAACAACATTAGCTACATCAGCAACATTATTTTGAGCTTAAAGAAGGGCTGGTTATAACAAGGTCTATTCTGGGAGAAGTTAAAGGAGTATAGTACATTTCATCCCTTTTTTATGTTCAGGCATGATTTACAAGGCAGCTGGGATCTGGAATTAAAATCACCATATTGGGGTATGGTGTGAGGGAAAACACTAGTAAAGAGAGCGGGTAGAATTTGTGGTAGAATTTATTTGTAAACATGCCAATTTCTGTGCATCAGTATTCACTTTTAGGAACACTAATCTTAAATATTTATGTAATTACTCTTATTTTGTTTCTTTGATATATTATGAAGTAATTTCAAAAAGCAGTAAAATAAAAAGAGAAGATGACAAACTGGCAGCCATTTTATATTGCTTTTGTAATTTCACAATGCTTGGTGCATATAAAGTAAATAGGCATTGATTTTCATTCCTGACTTGTGGTTCAGGTCATTTTGAAGGAGTTAAAATGAATTTCAAGGGCAGCCTTTTGGCCTTTCTACAGAGATGGCATTCACCAGTATGCTTTCCAGGCTTTTAGGCATATAACTATAGATGCATACAATTATATCAACACTATTTTATAATTTATAGATGCTTTAAAAAATACAGCTTAGACTGTTAATGTACTTAGAAAAGGCTGGTAAAAATCAGAGTCCTGCCTCCATAAAATATAAGCTTCACTATCTGACTTGAGGTACTGAGTGTCTTTCTACTTTTGAATACAACTTTGCCATTCAAACACAAGTCATGGATAATTTATTAATGTCAAAATGTCAGGAATTTAGTGAGCAAGAAAGTGTACTAAGTTCTGAAAAGTGTTGTTTTTGTTTATTTTAATAGGTAGAGGAGTTCAATTGTAAAACAAAATCCATGTGATCCTTAAGATAGAAATAATAAAATTACAGAAGTTAGATATCAGAATAAATATTATCCTTTTAAAATTGTTTTTATAATTGTCAACAAAAGTGGTAAGAGAAGATTTTGAAACTAGTATGCCAGGTTTGAATTCATAGATGGATACAGAATGAATAACAACCTAGGTTTGGCATCTGGGACTTTGTTGTTTAGAACAATATTTCATGATTAATTACAAAATTATTTTAATTTAAGATGAAATTTAATAAATTCCATTTAAATATATAAGTACATTTGATATATACATATATAATTTATTTCACAAATACATATAGAACACCTATAGTGTCAATATAACATTCATAATTATTTTTCAGAGATATTGAGAATAAACTCAATAAATACAAAAGTGTTCATTTCAAATTATATGCCTTATTACATCTTTTTGTTTGTTTGTATATTTGTCTTCCAACCTGGGGATCAATGTACAATTTCAACAATAAAATTAATTTTAGAAGAGCTAACTCTTAGAGTGCACACACAGACACTCATCCACATATATGCACTGCCAAACTTCAAGTCATATTTTACTGAAGTACTTGAGTGGCATTTCAAGCATAGAAACAATATTTGTAAGTAGGTTTATTTTAGATTGATGAACTTTCTAATCTGCACTTGGAGGAAGTTACTCCTCTTCAAGGATGATAAATTAATTTTTCTTTAATAATTTTACCTATTCTTAACACCATTGTTAACCCTCTGAGCTGTTAACGTAAAATACCATTTACCAGGAGTAACAGTATTTATAGCAGAATTGAGTTTGCTCTTTTTAAGTTATTCAGCTAGCATGTTATTGCCATATAGCCTAATTATAAATCAACCCAGTTTAATTTTGTGGGGTTGCGATTTGTCCAGATCATGTGAGTCTAGATGTTTTGCAATACATCTTATCCTTTAAAAAGAAGTTACATCAGTCCTATTGAAGCTCCAAAAAAATTCAAATATTCCATTTTAAATAGCTGAATTCTTTTAGGATCCCTTCAATGCTGAAAATTAATCAACCAGATGGGCCGTATAAATGAACATTTAGTACTTTGAGTGCATCCTTACATTCTGAGTTGAACTGGCTGCTTTCAGCCACCATTACCAACAGGGAGAACACTACCACTTCATGCGGTAGTTCTGTGTGTAGGCATTCATCATGAGACAGGGTGAGGTGATGGTGATTGGGTTGTTCAAAGCCAAGCAATCAAAGGAAGAGAATGACACATGCATAGGGACACTTAGGCTGAAATATGTGTATTTTGTTTTCTGATCAAGTTTTTCAATCAAATGTCAAATACCCTATCAATCTCCATTTTTATGTGCTATTTTTACGGTCATCATTTCTTCCCTGTAACATTGTGGCAGACCCAGAGAACTTCCTGGGTTGTTGCAAATAGACCTTGCAGAGTAGTAATATTGTTAGTGAAAGCAGAAAAAGACTGAGGAGGAAGAGTTGGAAGGAAAAATTTACCCACAAGTAAAGACATGTTATTTTTAATCTTTGAAGTCTGTTTTAAAATAAAAGATAGTTAAGGCTGTAGCAACCATGACTTGCCATTTTATTTTATAACCGATTTTACTTTAGGCTAAATCTGTAATTGGACCACCTGGGCTAGAAAATGAGAGGCCTTGGTTGTTAATGTGTGTTTGACAACTTAATTCTCTTTGAAAAATTTCAAACAGAAAGGCTTAGAGTTCCTCAAGGGACAAAAAAAAACAGTGGCTTAGGCCTGCCAGGACAAGAAGCTCTTATCTGAGTTTCGCATCTGACTTGTTTCATCCCACTTTTCTTCTTTGTGCTCATTTGTAAAATGTGAATTGAAGAATTAATTTACTTCTCAAGGCAATATGGATGGAATCAAGAAAAATGGTTGCATAACACTTTGAAAATATAAAGACCTATGTAAATGTCAAATTATAATGATAAACTGGGTAGCCCAATTATCCATTACAACACTTCCCACTGTTTGATTAACCAGACAAAAATTAGACATTTTTCTTAAACAGCATGCTTCAAAAAATGTACAGCTTACTCGAGAAGACAGGCTTTTTTTTTTTTTTAACACAATTCTTAATGTCTCACTGAAATTTTAGCAGCAAAAGGTGGCACATTTTGACATCTTTAGGATGTGCAACCTTATATAAGTTGTATAATTAAATTATAAAAAGCCATTTAATTTAAATTACAGCATCTGAGTCAAGATATTAAATTTATTAAAGGCTGAAGTCTATATATTATTGTGTGCCATATTTTACTTTAATTTGGTGACTGAAGTGGAACTCAGTTCATAGTTAAGTTTTTGTTTTGTTCTGTTTTTATATTAAAAATGCCAAACTTGATTCACTTTTAGGAATGATATTTTTCCAATAATATTGTTCGGTTATTTTTCCTCTTTCTAGGTAAATAATTTGTTCTTTTCTCTTTTTGTGCCTATGACAAATCTGTGTTTGCTAAACTTGTTCATGTTGAGTAGCTCCTATGCCAGGTGATCTGAGTTTATAATATATCCTACTTTTTTATTGATACATGATACTCATATTTTTGGGATACATATGATATTTTCTTACATGCATAAAATGGGTAGTGATTAAGTCAGACTATTTAGGGTGTTCATCACCTTGAGTATTTATCATTTCTATGTGTTGGGATCATTTCAAGTCCTCTCTTCTAGTTATTTTGAAATACCCAATACATTACTGTTAACTGTAGTCATCTGACTTAGCTATCAAACGTCAGAGCTTATTCTTTCTATCTAGCTGTGTTTGTATCTATTAACCAATTAGTCTTCATCAGTGTGCCCCTGTATCCTTCCCAGCTTTTGGTACCTATCATTATACTCTCTACCTTTATGAAGTCCATGTTTTTAGCTCCCACATATGAGTAGCAACATGCAATATTTGCTTTTCTGTGCCTGGATTATTTCACTTAACCTAATGACCTCCAATTTCATCTATGTTGCTGCAAATGACAGGATTTTATTATTTTTATGGTTGAATAATATTCCATTGTGTATTTATATCACATTCTTTTTATTTTGTCCATTGATAGACACTTAAACAGATTCCATATTGTTGCTATAGTGAATAGTGCTATGATAAACAAGGGGATGAAGATATCTTTTTGATACACTGATTTCATTTCCCTTGGATAAATACCCAGTAGTGGAATTGCTGGTTCATATGGTAGTTGTATTTTTAGTTTTTTGAGAAATCACCATATTGTTTTCCATAGTAGCCATACTAATTTACATTCCCACCAACAGTGTATTTTTAACACTAACTTCAAGTATGACTGAGCAGTAAATAGTTAATGAAAACACAAACCTTCCAAGGTCCTACAACGGACCAAATCTATAGAGAAAACTTGGTGAGTGGGAATTCAAGTAGGGTCTAGATAAATACCTATTGAAAGAAATAGGATTCTAGTTGTTTCTAAAGCCTATTAAAAGAAAAGAACCATCTTAACAGGACAGTTAACAGAGCATGTTCATTGCTAAAGTGCTGTACTTTGCAAATACAGATCTAAGGGATCAGCCACCTTCTAATTCAGACACCTATAACAGTACTGTAAGCAGCCCATGTCTTGGGCTTAAATGGCCAGGTCTTCAGACAACGGTCTCTAAACTTTCCTGAGAAGAGAGACATAGAGGGATGCTAGGAATCACAGGTTGCTTTCTGTTTCTGAAAAAATGTTATCTGTGACTGTGGCCATGAGAGGGCACTGGGTACTTCAGGTAGAGAGTGATGAGAGAAAATATTTAATATCTTCAATTATTTGCTCTGAGGTCAACTCTGAGTAGATTGCTAGAGCAAGTTCAGAATGAATCAACTTGGTGAAAGAAAGTGGTGAAATTGGCAATGATGGATCTGTATCATTAGACATTTGCCAAAACCTGTGGAATGTACAACACAAATAGTGAGAAATGATGTAAACTAATGGTTTTGACTAACAATAATCTACTAGTATAGGCTCATCAATTGTAACACATGTATTACACTAATGTAAATGTTAATAGGGGCAAGTGGGATGGTGGAAGGAAAGAATGTAAGAATATAGAAATGCTATACTTTCCACTTACATTTCTGTAATCCTAAAACGGCTCTGAAAATTAATATGTTAATTAAATCTAAAAATTTAAAGAGAAATTATAGCTGTCATGATTTTCCCCTTCTGTAATATTTTAAAAATTATTTCTATTATTAATGAAAAATTCTGGTATGTGTTAACATCTTATTAATATGCATGCCTTCTGTTTATCCCACCCAGGAACATTATCATCCCACCATGTTAAAAAATTAATAAATTACCATTTTTATAAATTTTAATTTTTATAAATATTAATACATTAACATTTTAATAAACTTTTTATAACATTTTTATTAAAAAATAATATCTTGTTGGGTCAGAGTGCTGACAGTTCTTGATGCCTTAATTTTGAGTCATGATGTAATTCCTGCATAGCCAATAGGATCTTCCTCACATAATACCACAAACAAACAAACAAAACCCATCATTTTTGTATGCTTTAGATGGGAAAAAACTAAAATTATTTTGAAAAATAATATTATGAAACACAATTAAGATGAACTGAGTCCAGCTAAAATGTCATACTTGAGAATGTGTTCCATTAGTCCATTCTCAAGCTGCTAGCAGAGACTGGGTAATTTATAAAGGAAAGATGTTTAATTGACTTATAGTTCAGCATAGCTGGAGAGATCTCAGGAAACTTACAATTATGTCAGAAGAGGAAGCAAGCATGTTTTTCTTCATATGGTGGCAGAATGGAGAAGAATGAGAGCCCAGCTAAGGGTAAGCCCCTTATAAAGCCATCAAATATCATGAAAACTAACTTACTTTCATGAGAACAGGATGGGGAAACAGCCCCATGATTCAATTTTCTCCACCTGGTCCCTTCCATGACACATGGGGATTATGGGAACTATAATTCATAATAATATTTGGGTGGGGACACAGCCAAACCATATCACATATATTCTCTCACTGCTCTTTAGATAGTGGAAATACAGGTACAAAATTATTTACACAAACAACTCATAACCCCAAATGAATGAAATATTTTAACAGATGAAACATTTAGGAAATATTAGTAAGTTTATCCTATACACACCATTGTATATCTTATTTTTTTTAATTTGACATATGAAGGAGATCTTGCCATATTAATACAGAAAAACCTAACTCATTTGTAGCATTTCTAGTAAATTTACTAATTTCCTATTGATAGAAAGTTATTCTTAGGTTTTTTTCGCTGATAAAAATATTTCAGTTAGCTTGAAGATATCTGTGTATAACTGAAAGAACATTTATAGGATGAATTATTAAAAGTGGATTTTGGGATCAAAGGTTGTATTTTAAATTTTGACAGATAACGATTCAATAATGTCATACATATAAAAATCTAATGAAGTATCCTAGAGATTTAATTGACACGAATATCTGATCAATGAATCCAAATTAAATATTTAGTGAAACCAATATTAAAACTTAAAACTGTACAATGCTAGAACACATATAGAGTCTTAATGCAAAGCTAAGTATGTAAACAATTATAACAAAACTCTACAGCACAATAAACAGCCTCCAACACAATTTTCAGCAGGCTGAAATCATTTTGCCTTTGTGATTACACTGAGGAAAATTATGCTTAAAGTATGAAAATTCTTTTTTTAGATTCACAGGCACCATTTCTAGTTTACCTATATCCCTAAATATAACCAGAATTTGATCCCAAGTTGGTTTCGTTTATCTTATTCTTATCCTATCTGAGTATTTGTTTATCATAATAAGACCTGATTAGAAATCATTTTTATTAAAAAAAAAAAAATCAAGACGAGTGCGGTGGCTCACACCTGTAATCCCAGCACTTTGGGAGGCCAAGGTGGGTTGATCAGGAGGTCACGAAATCGAGACCATCTGGCCAACATGGTGAAACTCCGTCTCTACTAAAAATACAAAAAATTAGCCAAGCGTGGTGGCACGCATCTGTAGTCCCAGCTACCTGGGAGGCTGAGGCACGAGGGGAATGCTTGAACCAGGGAGGTGGAGGTTGCAGTGAGTGGAGATCGTGCTACTGCACTCCAGCCTAGCAATAGAGCAAAACTCTGTCTTAAAAAGGAAAGAAAAAATTCAAATTATATATTCACTTTTCTCCCCTCTCCATTTCTGTTGAAATGATAAAATAAATTTGAAAAAACAAATGTAATTTTAAAAACAGTTTGGCTTGTTCTGAGAAATTCCTCTATGTACCAGTTTTTGCTTTTGGGCCACATATTTGATGTGAATCAGGGGTGTTGTATTGCATATGATTTCTGTTGAGGGTAATGGCCAGTGCAGTTACAGCCCACCAATAACAGCAGGAAACCCCTTTCCCTGTTGACTCTGCTTACAAAACTTTGAAGTAAGAAGGAGACTGTGATTGTAACACATACTTCCTAGGGGACACCATGGAGATGAAGTTGAAAACTACCATCTGGATTCTTTAAGAGCTATGCTGAGGCATGCCTAATGATGGTAGCTCCAGTAATATACCCCATACTGTCTGGCAACAGCATAATAATTGTTTTAAATGCATGGTATGTAGGTCATACTGCTTTATTCAAGTGAACTGTAAAGGTTTGCATTCTCTCACTTTATTAACAAAAAAAAAAAAAACATTGACAATGCCTACATTTTGCTGGAATAGTGACCCTGAAAACACACAAGGCCAAATAGTTAAACTAAAAAAAATGCTTGTTTTATATATTAATATACTCTTCCCTACAAAGAACCAACCCTTATAAGTTTTAAGTGAACTGTGGAAAGTTTATGCCATTATTATCCAAATGTTCTTTAACCCAAGGTTAACCATAGTAATGTGAGAACAGGCGCCACTGAGCCCTAACGGGAAGCAGTAAGGTTTTGTCTGCACAGACTGGTGTTCTCCTGGCATTTTCCTAATGTGACCGTGTGAACTCACACAGCTCAGAGCCCTGATTTGGAATCAAATCTCAAAAGTCTCCGATGTAAAAAGCTGAAAACATTTTGGAGTTGCTTGGAGCTTCGCATGACTTCTCACCACTTGACTTACTCCGTAATGTTTAACGGGCCAAGTTCTCACCTTGTCCTTTCAGGCTTAAGGCGTAATCTGAAAGTGAGGTTTGAATTCAGTTTGATCTACAATCCCAGATGAGCTTTGTAAGGTAGTAGAGCAAGAGAGGAATTTGTTTGACTGTGTGCACAGGCATCAACATTTAATTTCATTTTTTTTAAGCTAGTTCTTTTAGGGATAGGGTTTGAGCTGTGGTATGTATTGAATGCTAAACAGAGTGCCGAAACTTTTATCCCAGAGATGGGCTGTTAAGAGTGATCTAGAAAAGCTCATAATTCATTGAGTACAACTCCATTCATTTATTACAGTGTTCTGTTTCTTGAGAAGTTCACAAGCAAAAAACTAGCTTCCCATTTGTACTAAAAAATTGAACCATGCTTGCTTCTCATATCTATTACATCTTTTCCTAGCCTCTCCAAGACAGGTGCTTTGATCAAAAATCTTTGAGATGGAAGAGTCTTTGCTTAATCCTGGATCACCATCTACTCTTCAGTTGTCTTATTCTAGAAAGGAGAAAAGGAGTTAAGGTTAGCTGAGTCCTGGGTTTCAACACTTACTAGTATTTTTACCTACCATATCTCATTTAATCCTCACGGCTGTTTTATAAGGCAGCATTATCATCTTTGTTTTAAAGATGAGGACAGTGAATTTTACTGATGTATTTAGAGCACACAACTTGTAAGTGGCATATCTAGAATGTGAGTCCAGTCTGTGTGACACCAAAGCTTGTGCTTTGCTTTATCCATTAAGCTCTACTACCTCCCAGTTCTCTCTCTGCCTTGAGTCAGTGTGGAAGACTGAGTGATGAAGAAAAAAGCTGAAGGTATTATTTTCCATTAATGATAATATGCTAAATATACACATAATTGTAGAATGAAAACCTTAAGTTACACATTAAACTGTAAAGTCTTTATCTCCAGATGGTGAAATTGCTAAGGGTTTTCTTTGCTTTATATTTTTCTGTACATTTCTGTTTCACGTATTAAGGTTACATTTTTCGTGTTTAAACATACAACAAATGATATATTAAAAATATAAGCTATACTTAATAAATTCAAATCACTGCACAATTCCTGTGAACAGCACAAAAGTTAAATGGTTAGAGCTACTCTAGCAGTTTTTAAGAAAAATTTTCTATTATATAACATTAATAGCTAGAATTAAATAATAAATGTTGCTTCATGAGAATAATATTTTAATTCAACAATGTTACACATACTTAACCTTTAAAAAAATATTTTCTAGCACATAAATAGAGGGAATTATTTTAAAAATAATACCATGTCACCCCTTCAATTGTTTCTGTGTTGCAGGCACTTAACTAAATGCTACAGATACAGAAAGGGAAGTCTTGCAGTGAATTAACTTCTGTTTTGCTAATTACCTTATTAGAGCCTCCAAAGCATATTTCCCAGTATTATCTAGAGGCGAAAATATTCCAGTATACCCCTGGTAAATAGGAACTGGTTTCTCAAACTTGTGCAATTACAAGGAAAATTTCCTTAGAAAATAGAGATTAAGAATAGCTTTCACAGAAATTAAATTGTTTGTGATTTGTGGATGAGAATACTGAGGCTCAGATGTCTTTTATTAGGCATAAATATGCCCTAATTATTGAAAATCATGAAATAAAATTATCTGAGTCAGAGCTTAGAAAATTGCTTTGGCTTGATAATGGATGATGATTTTAGAGGGACTTTAAAGATGTAATAGATTCGAAGTGTTGGGCATTTTGAGAAAGTTAATAGAAAGACTGAATTAAGAATCCCATCCAAATGGGATTTTCACAAAGGAAATACTCTACCCTGCAGTTACCACGTTTCTTAGCATCTTCAGATACACATCTGGGTTGTCAGTGGCTCTGCAGCTCAGCTTCCCATTGTTTGAATTTATTAGAACTCAGTTCTTGGGAGGTTAAGTTGATCCCTTCACGATCTCAGTGCCTTCTCACAGTTGAGAGGCTCAAGTTTGTCCTACATTACATAGCGGTGTGATGGCTCCATCCTAGTACTGAAATTAGGTTTAAGGTTACTTAGAAAGTGAGGAATGTAGGACTACTCATGAATCGTTGTTGTCACGTAAAAGAAAAAGCATTCATAACAAAGATCTATATTCCACTGAATGTTAAATCTGACTCGGAAAGCAGGCTGACTGAATTAGTGGTTGTTAAAACGATCACTGACAGTTAATTTGCTACAAAAAGTGTGCAGACGGCAAGGATATTAAAATAGCTAGGCACCTTCTGGGCGGGTTACCTATTCACCATTGTGAGGTTGGAATCATTCCCCTGTATCTTAGCTTTTTATTATTTCTCTCTTTTATCTTTTAAATCTAATCCTACTATTTTGTTAGTTTATCTCTGGACTGTGTTGCTTTCTGTATTCATTGGTTTGACTAGTGTGCCCTAGACCCTAAATTAAATGACCACCCTATTCACTTAACCATAGCTATTTAGAAGGAAAGTCCACAGTCACCACCAGAAACAACTCTTTGCCGGGGAGAGGAACCCCCAAATTTTTTATTAAAATACTGAATTCAGTGGCCCCATGAAAATAAAACTCAAAATATACAAGGTTAAAAAGAGATTTATAAAATTTTCTGTGATTTTGACATTTTTATTCTTTTTTGATGTTTATATCTTTTATTGATTTCCCCAAATTATGAAAGTAATATGGTTTGGCTGGGCATGGTGGCTCACGCCTGTAATCCCAGCACTTTGGGAAGGTGAGGCAGGTGGATCACAAGGTCAAGAGATCGAGACCATCCTGGTCAACAAGGTGAAACCCCATCTCTACTAAAAATACAAAAATTAGCTGGGCATGGTGGCACAGGACTGTAGTCCCAGCTACTCTGGAAGCTGGGGCAGGAGAATTGCTTGAACCTAGGGGGCAGAGGTTGCGGTGAGCCTAGATTCTGCCATGGTACTGCAGCCTGGGTAACAAGCAAAACTCCGTCTCAAAAAAAAAAGTAATACGTTTTATGATTAACAATATGAAAAGCATATTATAAGTAAAAGTCCTCCCAACTATCCTTAGCACATTCTTCTTTTTTTTTTCTTTTTTATTGTACTTTAGGTTCTGGGGTACATGTGCAGATCATGCAGGATTGTTGCATAGGTACACACATGGCAGTGTGGTTTGCTTTCTCGATCCCCCCGTCACCTACATCTGGCATTTCTCCCCATGTTATCCCTCCCCAACCTCCCCACCTCCCTGCTGTCCCTCCCTTGGCACCCCCCCAACAGACCCCAGTGTGTGATGCTCCCCTCCCTGTGTCCATGTGTTTTCATTGTTCAACACCCACCTATGAGTGAGACCATGAGGTGTTTGATTTTCTGTTCTTCTGTCTTTTTGCTGAAAATGATGGTTTCCAGATTCATCCATGTCCCTAGAAAGGACAGGAACTCATCGTTTTTTATGGCTGCATAGTATTCCATGCTGTTATGTGCCACATTTTCCTTGTCCAGTCTATTGTTGATGGGCATGTGGGTTGGTTGCAGGTCATTGCTATTGTAAACAGTGCTGCTATGAACATACGTGTGCATGTGTCTTTATAATAGAATGATTTATTATCCTTTGGGTATATACCCAATAACGGGATTGCTGGGTCAAATGGAATTTCTATTTCTAGGTCCTTGAGGAAGTGCCATACTGTCTTCCACAATGGTTGAACTAGTTTACACTCCCACCAACAGTGTAAAAGCGTTCCTATTTCTCCACATCCTCTCCAGCATCTGTTGTCTCCAGATTTTTTAATGATCGCCATTCTAACTGGCTTGACATGGTATCTCAATATGGTTTTGATTTGCATTTCTCTAATAATTAATGATGAGTATTTTTACATATGTTTGTTGGCCTCATATATGTCTTCTTTTGAAAAGTGTCTGTTCATATCCTTCTCCCACTTTTGGATGGGTTTATTTGTTTGTTTCTTGTAAATCTGTTCTAGTTCTTTGTAGATTTTAGATATTAGCCTTTTGTTAGATGGGTAGATTGCAAAAATTTTTTCCCATTCTGTTGGTTGCCAGTTCACTCTAATGATTGTTTCTTTTGCTGTACAGAAGCTCTGGAGTTTAATTAGGTCCCATTTGTCTATTTTGGCTTTTGTTGCCAACATTTTTGGTGTTTTAGTCATGAAGTCCTTGCCTATGCCTATGTCCTGAATGGTTTTTCCTAGGTTTTCTTCTAGGGTTTTTATGGTGTTAGGTCTTATGTTTAAGTCTTTAATCCATCTTGAGTTAATTTTAGTGTAAGGTGTCAGGAAGCGGTCTAGTTTCTGCTTCCTGCCCATGGCTAGCCAGTTTTCCCAACACCATTTATTAAACAGGGAATCCTTTCCCCATTGTTTGTTTTTCTCAGGTTTGTCAAAGATCAGATGGTTGTAGATGTGTGGCGTTGCCTCCGAGGCCTCTGTTCTGTTTCATTGGTCTATGTCTGTGTTTTGGTACCAGTACCATGCTGTTTTGATTACTGTAGCTTTGTAGTATAGTTTGAAATCAGGTAGCATGATGCCTCTGGCTTTGTTCTTTTTGCTTAGTATTGTCTTGGCTTTGTGGGCTCTCTCTTTTGGTTCCATATAACGTTTAAAGTGTTTTTTCCCAGTTCTGTGAAGAAGGTCATTGGTAGCTTGATGGGGATAGTGTTGAATCTATAAATTACTTTGGGCAGTATGGCCATTTTCATGGTATTGATTCTTCCTAACAATGAGCATGGAATGTTTCTCCATTTGTTTGTGTCCTCTTTTATTTCCTTGAGCAGTGGTTTGTAATTCTCCGTGAAGAGGTCTTTTATATTCTTTGTTAGTTGTATTTCTAGGTATTTTATTCTCTTTGTAGCAGTTGTGAATGGGAGTTCACTCTTGATTTAGCTCTCTGGTCATCTGTTATTGGTGTATAGGAATGCTTGTGATTTCTGCACATTGATTTTGTATGCTGAGCTTTGCTGAAGTTGCTTATCAGTTTCAGGAGATTTGGGGCTGAGATGATGGGATCTTCTAAATGTATGATTATGTCATCTGCAAATAGAGACAATTTGACTTCCTCCTTTCCTAATTGAATACCCTTTATTTCTTTTTCTTGCCTGATTGCTCTGGCTAGAACTTCCAATACTATAGTGAATAGGAGTGATGAGAGAGGGCATCCTTGTCTACTACCAGATTTCAAAGGGAATGCTTCCAGTTTTTGCCCATTCAGTATGATATTGGCTGTAGGGTTGTCATAAATAGGTTTTATTATTTTGAGTTATGTTCCCTAGATACCTAGTTTATTGAGAGTTTTTAACATAAAGGGCTGTTAAATTTTATCAAAGTCCTTCTCTGCATCTATTGAGATAATCATGTGGTTTTTGTCTTTGGTTCTGTTTATGTGGTGAATTACACTTATAGACTTGCATATGTTGAGCTAGCCTTGCATCCCCGGAATGAAGCCTACTTGATCATGATGGATCAGCTTTTTAATGTGTTGATGTAATTGGTTTGCCAGTATTTTATTGAAGATTTTTACATCTGTGTTCTTCAGGGACACTGGCCTGAAGTTTTCTCTTTTTGTTGAGTCTCTGCCACGTTTTGGTATCAGGATGATACTGGTCTCATAAAATGATCTGGGAAGGATTCTGTCTTTTTGTATTGTTTGGAATAGTTTTAGAAGCAATGGTACCAGCTCCTCTTTGTACATCTGGTAGAATTCAGCTGTGAACCCGTCCGGACCTGGACTTTGAGTTCTAAACATTGATTCTTCTGTTTTCTGCTCCGTTCACTGTTGCTTCTTTGTTCATAATGTGAATAATCTCTAATTTAAAGTCGTTGGCTTTTCTAATATGTTGCTGAAGAGTTTTGTGAAATTCAAGTCACAAAAAAAACTAAGGAGTATTCATTAATTTATGTAAGGAAAAATATTTTTACAATTGGACTAAGTATTTGATGTTTAACTAGAAAACAAATTATATTTTTTACCTTTGTATTGAGTTAAATGTCTATTTGGAAGCTGCTATTTAAGTGTGGCTCAGAGTATAAATAGTTTTGAACTCTTCCATTTGTATTCTGCAGTGTGTAATTTCACCAAATTATTTATTTTATTATAAATTTTATGTAGTTGTATTTTAGCCTTTTCTCAAATATGTATTCTATGGGGCAATATGAAATCTATTTATTTAAAAAGTAAGATGGCATGTGACTTTTCTTCAAGGGCTTATCCATATTTCTGTATCACTAAACTATGGAGGATTAGATACATGATATTGATTCTACCATCTACGTTGTTGTATTTTTTTCCAGTATATATTATATCTTTTTAGGTTGACTTTTGATTCATGAAACTTATTCTAGGCCTTGATGTGAAAATGCTTGTAAAATTTTAAGTACTTTTACATTTTAGAATATATTTGAGACTGTGTCTTTCATTTTTACTTCTTTGACCCCTACCCATACAAATGTGGATCTTTGTTGTTTATTATGTTTACTTTTTCCCTCTTTTGATATCATTTTCTCATGCTGTTTTATAAACTAAGCTTTCTTTTACTGTGCTCCCCAACAAGTTACATAATGCTGTTCTACTGATGATGCTACTTGCTTGATTGCTGCAGCTGTATTTCACTCTGAATTATTTTCAGCCATTGAAATCCACTTTCTACTAAAGGTACAGTCTTAACTGCAGGCTTCATGTGGAGTCATTTAATTTTCTCATAGAGTGTGAATTAGAGGTTGGAGTTAAGAAGCGACTATAACAAAAAGACAGCTATTTAATTATGATTATCCTTTAAAGCCTCCTTTTTCTTTATTTCAATTCATGATCTTTAATAGTCTTCCCCTCATGGTCTTTATCCTTCATTTATCTTATTATCTTTCAGGTACTCTTAACTTTTAGAATAGGTTATATTAAATTCCTGACATTTTAATGTTTGCTTTCCTTCATCTCCTTTTCTAAATTTTATATATGCCTACTGATATTTGACTTTTTGTTTTAAACTAAAGACATACAAATAGTTTATTTTCACATTTTTCTCACTATAATACTTAATTATTTTTCATGTCTAGTGAATAAATCCAAATGAAACATGATTATTTAGATTGATACTTGACAAGATGAACATAAAATTGTTGGCTTGATCACAAACAAATGGTCTTATTCAATTTTATTGGTCAAATATTTTGTTCCCAATTATGAGGACAAATTAATTGATTGGGCTTACTTGTATTTAACATGCTTAAGGGTGGCAGTGGCAATGGCAACATAAATTAGCTTTAATATAAAATAGTTGGACTGCTAATGTACTTAAAACACTTTTTTCTGTTATTCAATTTAATAGTTAAGGAACTTAGTGCTGTTTACATAGATTCTTCCCTTTGGAATCTATTTTGGTCATCCCCCTGGATCAAATCATCTCTTTTTAAGGCAGTGTATAAGATGCCTGTTTGGATATAATGTACTCTTTAGAAGAAAATGATTCCCTGTATAATACCATTAAGTACTTTTGGTTAGAAGGACCAAAAGAACTTTAATACTATTAGATTTGAAAAGTATCTAAAACCAGCTTTGACTCAGAGCATGAATGCCTTTAAACTTTTTAAATTAGTGCATTACACAGTCTAATTTTATAAATAATTTTATAATATATTATGCACATAATTTTCTTCTGATAATGTTAATTTTTTTCCTCTGGGTACAAGTGACATTATGCATCTACTATCTTCTCTTGCCTATATCCTAACATGGTTCAATTAATTACAGTTCAATGACCAGCACAAAAAATTCATTTTATGTTTTCTATATTTTTTCTTCTCCCAGCACTGCTTGTCAAGTGGACAAATTCCTCCATTTGCATGAGATCACTATTAGATCAATTTTTAGCTCCTCCTTATATTGATTTATTTTAACCTACCATTTTTCTGCTGTTAATCTTGCCATTTTTGTTGGTTTAATGTCCTTTAAAATATCTGATTTTTGCAAAATATTGGTTTGATCTAGCTTTTATTATTTCTCATTTAGACTTTTGTAAGTCCATTTATATTTGTTTCTTTAGTTTTACTTTTTAGTCATATTTAGCAGTTTAGAACTACAGAGATAAATTTATTTAGACTATTCCTCACAGATCTCATTTTCAGGCTGTTCATTGAAAGGATGATACTAGATTCTACCAAAACTTTTCCTATCTTCTCTGTAACTGTTATTATGACCAGCTAAGACTTTTTTGTTGTTTTTAAGGAATCTCATTTCATCCTTATTTACTCTCATTTTAAAAAATCCTTTTGTTAATTTTACTTTTTTTTAAATTTTATTTTTTAACATAGTCGTTTTTAACTATACAAAGGCTAATATATTCCTAGGAGTTGCTGCAGTTAAATTCACTTTGCTCTAGTGATACTTTTGTCAGGAAATACTTGTTGGCTCTATGTCTAACTACTTGTTCTGATATTCAGTATGGCCTGTACAATATGCACTTATGTTTTTTTATTATTTAATTTGTTTTGTCAGTAATACAAATATAATCCAAGTGAGCTATATGTTTTTTCTATTGCATCCTAATTTTGTACTTTTAATAATGCTTTTTCTTACAAATTTTCTTTTTACTAGACCATCCATTATCTTCTCTCTCCCTTTTAATATACTCATAATTCAAGACCTATGGGGCTTAAAAACAGAACCAATTAAATACGAGTCATGGACCAGTTACTTTTGTACAGGAAAAATTAATGTTAAGCCACGGGTTTACCCTCTTATTGGGCTTTCTTAAATATGCATGTTATTGGTCCCAAAAGAGCAGCTCCACATTCTGTGGGAAATTCAACATTACCCACACCCCAACACACACACACACACACACACACACACACAAACACACACTCTCTTTCACATCCACCAAAAAACAAAACAAAACAAAAACAAAACTGTGTAACAACCTCCTATAAGCATCCATTTGGTTTTTTGTTTCTTTGGTTTATGATGTGTGCTTTTTACGAAAAGAAATATGTAGAGGATTATTCCATATTGAGCGAGTGCCATGAGGAATAGACATGTTTTATGGTCTAACTCAATGGAAGAGTCTTCAGATAAATGATGTGTAGTAATAAATAAAAATCATATAAAAGTTGAGGTAAAGATAGGGCCCGAGTATGGAAATGACAAGAGTGGCTTATGTGGATAGATGGAGATGTGTTAGGAGGCATCTCTCTATTCTTCCTAACGTGTGGTGCTAAATGACAGCTCTTGGGAAGGTAAAGAAGGCCTTGCAAAAAAATATCCTGCCTTTCCTCCTCAAGTTCCTGCAAAATTATCTACAAATGCCCACATTACTCCTCTTAAGCTTCTCCTTGAAACATTTTGGAGTCTTCTTAGCAGCGACTCATAGACTAGCTACAGCCACTGAAAGTAACAAAATGGTGAAGCAAACCAAGGCAGCACAGTTCAATGGTTATTTTGCACTATGATATCAAGTGAGGGCAACTGTGGGGGCATCTGTGTATTTCTTTGTATTTCTCTGCTTTTGATCATCTCCTTGGCTCTTCCTAATTCATGGTGAGGAACAGAATGTGCATCAAATACTGGAATACGCTTAAATCAGTTGCTTTTATTTTAATTCAATATAAACAGTTTCTAAAGAATAGGTAAACAGCTACTTGAATGTGATTAAACTAAGTTGCTAGTAGAATTGCCTTTCTGTTTCTAATCATTAATCCAATATTTTATTGACAAACTCAACATTTCTTGAAACCTACTGAGCTCTTTGGATCTATAATCTGTTGTTTTTATTTACTCAGAAAATTCTAGACTGGACTATAGACTGAATTTGTATTTCTTATCTCTTTTTTTAAAATAATTTAATATGAGAAGACCTCACATGAATGTATTTCTTATCTCATATTTTTCATTGTCCTGCATTTTCATGTCTTTTATTTCCTCTAACATAGCATTCATGTTTATTTTCAACACCACTGATACAATTTTTTTTGATATTCATTCTTTTTAGTGACTTTAATGGATTTTAAATCTGCTAAAGATATCATTATTCTTTCTATTAAGTCAAATTGTTGAATTTTTGTTTTTAGCTCATGTTCTTTTTTGTGTGTCTCTTTGTTCTCGATTTCAAAATTGCTTGTGTTACTTTCTTCCTTTTTGATAGACTTCTGACATCATAATTTCTTGTTAATTATCTGTAGAGATATGAACTTCACCAATTTGGAGTAACATCTTGTTTTCTTTTTTTTCCCTAGTATTTCTTAACGGCTCCACAGGAATTTAATCCAATTTCAATGCTTCCCAAAGGCTGACTGGATGTAGTGTCTCTAGCTTCTTTCCACTTGGCTGCTAGCAGCTATAGACTCTCAGATCTAAACCTGAAGGAATGGAAGGTGTGCTAAATTCTGCCTGAAGAGTCTGGCAAGAATTCATTTCATTTTAGAAAGCAGAGCTGATCCAGGCTCTTCTGTGCTGCATGTTGAGTTATCTAAGTCAGTGCTACTCAAAATGTGGCTCACAGCTGGGACCAGAATGCAAAATGTTTGCTACAGGTCCACAAAGGGATAACTAAAGAAATTGAAAGTGAACCTTCTGAAACTTAAAAATAAAATCACAGACAGTAAGTTTTTGTCTGTTGAATTTAATAGTTTAAAAATATTATTTTGGGCTGGGTGCGGTGTCTTGTACCTGTAATCCCAGCACGTTGGGAGGCTGAGGCAGGAGGATTGCTTGAGCCCAAGAGTTATAAACTAGCCCAGGAAACATAGCAGGACCCTGTCTCTATTAAAAATAAATAAATAAAAACATTATTTTGTATGACTACTTTTAGTTTAATTTTTTGAGTGATTCATTGTTGTTTATTTATTTTGTAGTTTCATGTGTAACAGATTGAAAATTTAGGAAAATGAACAAATTAGTCCTTCATGAAAGATAATTTGAGAAGCAGTGGTCTAAATAAGCAGCAGAATACTCAGTAGTTAGTTTTTATTTATGAATTGAGAACCCCATGGTCCTATATTCTTCTTATCTCCAAATTCTCTTTTAAATTGATGTAGGGAGATCGGGGTTAATGAAAATAAGGGGTAAGAATTTGGCTTATTTGGAAGACAGTTACATGGATTTGAGGAATAGCTGTACTTTTTATTGGTCAGTGGATATATTGTATCAGGTGTAGAATGTAGGACTGTAGGAGATGTATTTTCTTCCTTGAGCATGGCATTGGAAACATGTTTGGTTAGTACCCTCCAGAATGGGTTAGATTAAAAAATGTACGTCATCACCTCAGATGATAATTCAAACAAGGACAGACCATATAGACCACAGTGGTCCCATAAGATTATAATACCATATTTTTACAGTATCTTTTCTATGTTTAGGTATGTTGAGATGCACAAATATTTATAACTGTGTCACAGTTGTCTACAGTATTCAGTACAGTAACATGCTGTATAGGCTTGTAGACTAGGAGTGAAAGACTGTACAATCTAGCCTAGGTGTATAGTAGGTTATCCCATCTGAGTTTGTGTAAGGACACTCTAGATGTTTGCTCAATGACAAAAATCATCTGACAATGCGTTTCTCAAAATGTATCCTTGTTATTAAGTGATAATAACTACGCTTTTCAGTCTTTCCCTCTTGATTTAACTATCTTACTCACACCCAGGACTTTGGCAAATTATCAACGCTTCTTTTTTTTTCCCAGGGGTTTTCACTGTGTGTGTGTGTGTGTGTGTGTGTGTGTATGTATACATCTATATGTATATGTATATACACATACATATACACATATACTGTGAAAAAGTATATATATTCATGGATTCAAACATATATATGTTTCATATCTTCTTATATAATATTTGTAAATATCTTATAAGGATATTAGGAGGGGTCTTATTATATTGCTAATTTGCTACTTTAATTTCATTATAAGCCTCCCAGTGCAGCTTGAAAAAGACAAACTCTTTGCTTTCCTTTAGTCACAAAGAAAAACTATGTACCTTTTGTACTTTATTTATGAACACATTCCAAGAGATATATTGAAGTTTTAGAAAGGAGGAGGCTTTTTGTGATAGAGATTTCTAAAATGGTGACAGGTTGGTTAAGAGGAACTAATGATATATTGATTAATGTGAAATGAGCTTGGGGTTATCTTTTTATTCTTCTTTCATCTACCATCTAATTCTGACACTTTGAGTCCTTTGGTATTGAATTTCTGCTTGGGAGCAAAACTCTACCTTATAATAGTCATCTCAGTTATATTTATCTGACGTAGATAAGCTACAGACCCTGTTGGATCATGATCTTTGTCATCCACAGTGATCCCCAGGATCAGCCAACTTCAGCAATAGATAACCTTATCCATTATGATTTAGCTTGAGAAATATTCTCTTGCCTTTTACAAAAAATGTAAACCTTTTCTGAGTATAAATAAATGTTTCCCTGAAGACATACCAATAGGCATAAAAATATGCGAACTAAATGCTCTCATACAGGCTGGAAGTAGTGACAATGAAATGTTGTGAAAGGGCTGAATTGAAAGCCCTGGGCATGTGGAAATTGATTGCCTTACCTGCCCATGCATTTCTGGGGAATAAGATCTTCTCTCTTTACTTTCACTTTAATAGCCTTTCAGTATACCTGCCATCTCTTGCTCCCAACACAGATGCAACTAAATACTAAACTAGAAGCCAATAAAATTGTTTGGTTTAATATTATGTATGTGGCAACCTGCCAAACTATTTTCTAAAATAAATTTCTTGAGACCTGAACATTTTTTCAGCATTTTTAGATGTCACAGTATTGTTTTTTTCCTCTGCCACTGAGCAGAATCGCTGCTGATATTCAAAGCTGTCTTCTTCAACCCCTTACCTGACATTACACCATCAATCTCTATTCAACGTTGGGAAGATAGGGCTCACTTTCAACTTTTCTAGATCATGCAACAGAAAAATGATGAATGGTGAAAAGAAAATGGTGAACTAAATAAAAGGTGAATTTCCTTCAGGTTGAAAACTTACTATCTGTGAGCACATACAATCTTAACTAAATAAAATGTAAAAATAAAATAAAAATATCTTCTGTAAGGCCTTAAGCTGATCACATCCTCATTTTCACATTACTCGTCTCCATCCTTGAATATTCTTAAAACAAAACATGATTTAAAAGCAAACAGAATGGCATAATCAAACTATTTTTATTTCAATAATATTAGTAAATATTAAGTTCATGTTTGTGAGATATCTTCACTTAATTAATCTCAGCATCCAAGCAAATCTAAGACTCACATTTCATCTAAACAAAATTGTAGTGAAGAAAAAGAAAAATAAAGGGAATTATCATATAGTATGGTAGAAACAATTTTTAGTTCAGCTAAAGCAGGCTTCTTGATTTTAGTAGGGATTGGTGATCTGGAAAACACTGTAACAGAATCCCAGTGTGAATAAACAACCATAATGCCTATATGGTCCAAAACAAGAGGAACAGAAGTTTTAGTTTTTGCCAGAAATTTTCCTCAGATATTTCCATTTGAAAAGGCATACTTGGTGAAAATGAAAGAGAGGAGTATAGGCCAACAATGAAGACTCTTCAGCAGTCATGCACTTTGTCAGTATTAACCTTCTGATACCAATATTAGCACTGACGTCTGAAATGGAAGTTGTAGTACATGAGGGCTGCCGTTCCAAAACCATTGAAAATAACAGCCATATACTGAAAGCCTCCCTTCTCATTGCCATTTCTGTGGCCCAGCAGGGCTTTCTAGGATGCTTGGAGTCTTAGTCTTTTTATTATTCTATCTTCTAAAAGCATGTCCCTTATGAACTGCTTTCTCAATTAATCAGGTGCTATTATCTGACAAGTTATTCTTACAGTCCTGATGATTTTTGCAAACTTCTATGAAATTCAACTTCTAACAGTAGTTCCAGTTCCTCCCATCCCAGCAAAGATAGTCTTACAAATTTTACAGCAGTCTGTTTACAGAGAATTGGCTTTATTTCTTAGGTTATTTTATTTGCAATCACAAGTCAGTATCTTTGATACTGGTAATACTTTCTGCATCCTCAGAAATAAATTTTCTTCTGTTTGTTTAAGTTTAAAATCAGCTAAGCCTATCTCAGCTCTTTTTTTCTGTACTCTAAATCAACATGTGGCCAAACGTTGGGTATATGTTTTTAGCAATAATTTGTGAAGCATTTTCAAATGAGGCAAAATGCATTTTTCTGATTTGAACCACATCAAAATCTAGCTTATATAGGTTTTCAATATCATTTGAATAAGTAGATACACATATTCATAAAACTCATTAGGCATACATTTTCATTTTGAAAGCATATTTTTTATTTTAAACTATTTGATTAGAAATTACTTTCTAGTTTGAAATGCATATGTTAATAAATTCAAAGGGGTGTACTTTCTAAAAATATGCATTTTATCATAAAAGGTTAAATCTAGAAAAGACCTTAAGAATAAAAATCTAGAAACAAATGCACATTTTACTTATTGTCAGTATTCTCAAGTCAAGACTGAAGATCTCTTCTTAGCTGAGATAAACTTAAAGCTCATAAAATGTAAAGTTATTTTTTGTTCATTTTTTCCTATGAAATAGTCAAAACACTATCTAATTATATATTATGTTTGTAGATTTAGCCTAAGTTACACCTTTATAATGTCAAATAATTGTTCAATTAAGAAAAGAAAAATCTATTAGGTAGTTGGAGTTCAAGTAAAATGATATTTTAATTGATTGTGTCACTAATGTTTAGGAAATAATTTTATGATTTTTGACTTCTTGGGATATACATTTTGCTAACAAAAAGCACATGGGAATATGTACAATTTTAAAAGAATAAAATGTGTTTATCGATTTTAGATTATAATTTTGAACACAGATTTTTTTTTTCCACAGAAACAAAAGTCATGTAAAGTGTTTGGTTACTATGAGAATCTTGAGAATCTAATCTTATTTAAGAGGTACTTAAAATCAATTGAGGTACTAATAATAACACCAATAACAAACTGTTAGTGTTGACAGTGTTTCACTGTGAAACAACTTGATTTCCACTAGGGTTGTTAGGAGCTAATCTCCCTTGCAGAAGGTGTGAGCTGAAAGAGTACCTGTTATTCAGTCTTACTCCATAAGTGAGAGAAGTGACTCTTGGAGAGGTAAAGTGATGGCTCATTAAAGGTAATTGATTAACAGTGACCAAAACTCCACTTTTGGTCAGCTTCCAGTTTAGCTGTTTTTATACTATCACAGAGCTAGACTAACTGACCTGAGTTAGGTATGAAATTTTTTGCACAATGTTTGGTGTGCGAAATTATAATTTTCCTTGGAGATATGAAATACATATGGGACTGGAGTGATTCAAAACTTCATGATAATTAAAAAATATTTCTCAGAAAACGTTTAGTTATTGCTTGTTATGTGCCAAGTTCTGTTGAGGCTAAAAAGACAAGATCCTTGTCTACCTGATCTTGTGCAGAATCATTGTCTGGGGATTTGAGAAGAATGGAAGGAAAATGCCTACTGAGTACTCTGTGTAAAAAGTTCTTGACAGTAATTAAAGCCAAAATATGTTTTCAAGTGTGATTTTTCATTTCATTTTATATCCCTCAACTAACTGGACCTGATCTATAAAACAGTGAAATAGAATGATTTTCTCCTTGACATAGCTCTGTATTGACTGTTTTCTGGAATCTGGTAAAATGGTATATATGGGCATACAACATTACAGAGATGAATATTTTAACACAATCAAGATTTTTTTTGTCAATTACATTGTTACTTCTTTTTTGTATATTTAATTATTGTGTCTTTTGCAATATATAAAGTTTTTAAATGCATCTAATTTCAGTAGCAATTTTTAACTCCTTTCTTAGACTTTACTAGAAATAAATAACTACTGGATATAGGCCAAAAAAATTGAAAGCAGGAAAGTGAACAGATATTTGTACACCATATTCATAACAGCATTGGTAACAATAACCAAAAAGTGGAAAAAACCCAAGTGTCCATCTGCAGGTGAATGGGTAAAAGACATGTGGTGTATACATACAATGGAATATTATGTGGCTTTCGCAGAAGTAAATTCTGACAAATATTACAATATGGATAAACTTTGAAGACATTATATAGGTTAAAAAAAAGTGAGTCACAAATACTGTGTAATTTCACTTACATGATGTATTTAGAGTAGTCAAATTTATAAAAACAAAAATTAGAATTATAGTTGCCAGATGTCGGGGTAAGGTAGGGGAATAAGGAATTACTGTTTAATATATTTTTCAAGATAAAAAAATTCTGCTCAGAATTGTCTTGGCTTTGTGGGCTCTTTTTTGGTTCTATATGAAATTTAAGGTGTTTTTTTCCAATTCTTTGAAGAAAGTCAGTGCTATCTTGGTAGGGATAGCATTGAATCTATAGTTTACTTTGGGCTGTATGGTCATTTTCATGATATTGATTCTTCCTAACCATGAACATGAAATGTTTTTCCATTTTTTTTCTGTCCTCTTTTATTTCTTTGAGCAGTGGTTTGTAGTTCTTCTTGAAGAGATCCTTCACATTCCTTGTAAGTTGTATTTCTAGGTATTTAATTCTGTTTGTAGCAATTGTGAATGGGAGTTCAGTCATGATTTGGCTCTGTCTGTTATTGATACATAGGAATGCTTGTGATGTTTGCACATTAATTTTGTATCCTGAGACTTTGCTGAAGTTGCTTATCAGCTTAAGGAGATTTTTGGCTGATATGATGGGATCTTCTACATATACAATTATGTCATCTGCAAATAGAGACAATTTGACTTCCTCTTTATCTATTTGAATACTCTGTTTCTTTCTCTTGCCTGATTGCCCTGGCCAGAACTTCCAGTACTATGTTGAATAGGAGTGGGAACCATCATTCTCAGCAAACTAACACAAGAACAGAAAACCTAACACTGTATGTTCTCACTCATAAGTTGAAGTTGAACAACGAGAACGCATGGCCACAGGGAGGGGAACATCACACACCAGGGCCTGTCAGGTTTGCGGGCTAGGGGAGGGAAAGCATTAGGAGAAATACCTAATGTAGGTGACGGGGTGATGGATGCAGCCAACCACCATGGCATGTGTATACCTATATATCAAACCTGCATGTTCTGCACATGTACCACAGAACTTAAAATACAAAAAAAAAAGCCAGACACGGTGGCTCACGCCTGTAATCTTAGCACTTTGGTAGGCTGAGGTGGGTAGATTGCCTGAGCTCAGGAGTTTGAGAGCAGCCTGGGCAACATGGTGAAACTCTATCTCTACTAAAACACAAAAAATTAGCCAGGCATGGTTGCGTACACCTGTAGTCCTAGCTACTTGGGAGGCTGAAGCAGGAGGATTGCTTGAACCTGGGAGACGGAGGCTGCATTGAGCTGAGATTGAGCCATTGCACTCCAGCCTGGGCAACAGAGTGAGACTCCGTCTCCATAAAACAAAAAAATTCTGGAGCTCAATGGTGGTGATGGTAGCACAACAATGTGAATGTAGTTAATACCATTTAACTATATACTTTAAAATGCTAAAAATGCTAAATTTGTTTTTATGTACATATTACCAAAACTTTTAAAAATAAAAACACACCAATTGAAACAAACAAAAAGATATAAACAATGAATAGGAATTCATTTAGAAGTGTGAAACATAAAAGGCTCACTGATAGTCTCCCATCAAACCAAAATTGAGTTTTGAATAAGACCTCTGAGAAAAAGATTTTAAAATTTGCTAACTCTTCTATCTCTGATTCTAGATAAACAGGCTAGAATAAGCCTTAGGTCCATAATTTAATATCATATTAAACTTTAAAGAGGCATATACAATGATGATAGTTATTTTTAAGTTAATCACTTCAAATATTTTTCAAATTTCAGTAACAAGAACAAATTACAGTTAAAATAAATATAAAAAAATACTAAGGTATATTTGATGTTAAAACCTTTACTTCTGTAATTTTCCTCCAGATATTATTATCCAATGACATGTGTGAATTAACCTTAACTTGAAAAATTTAGTGGCTGTTTGTACAGATATCAACTAACTTGTTCATATTAACTTATTAGTTTTTAATCAAGTGTAGATGAGTTATTTAACTAAATTAACAGAATGTGTTGAGAAAGACAGGCACATAATGAGAAGTCAAAACTAGATTTCTCTAAGCCCAGCTGTCAGCTGGAATTTAACTTTGGTGGAAACCAGAAGAGAATAAGTTTGTACTCACTTGATATAAGATATATGGAATTGTGACTCATTTGTCTTTATTTTACTGTTAAAATCTGTAGAAGAGTGGAATATATATTGTCCCCCTATACGTATATGTTGTATTCTGAGTCCCCAAACAGGCCATCAAAAAAGCCTATTCATCAGGCAAAAGAGACCTCAAAACCTATGTCACCCAGGGACTTGTTAATTGGGAACAGCCTAGTAATGTTTCCAATGCACAAGTCCCTGGGTGACATATGTACAACACAGGTAGTGATTTAAAAGAGGTAGGAGTCTCCATATGGGGTGAGGTGGACTGAGCTTGACTGGGATTGTGCACATTTTGAGGTGTAATAGTTTAGACTGTTGGACACAGCAAGGGTAAAGTTTTAAAATGAACCTTGAGATTAAACAGTTGTTTGATAAGCCTAATTAAGCAATCTATTGTTCTGCAAAAAAGCTGCTGTTTTGATGAGACTTAGTTAAGTAGTCTGTTAGTTGGAAAAATAGATTTTCAGAACCTTCTTGAAACAAACAAGAAGTTATGCACAATTTCATCTTCCTAGGACAGATGTTTCTTGAATAATAATAAAGTCATGAAAACATAGACATAAGGTTTGTGGCTGTACACAGTTCATTTATTAAGCAATTCTTGCCATTACTATTAGAATTTCTTTCAATAAACTTGAAGTTCTATCTTCTAATTAGCTAATTACCATGACAGTTGTCATTACCAATAGAGATTATTTAATAAGAGCTGTACCAGCCATGTATATTGAGTCATTTTAACCATCTGAAAGTCTGAAAAGCACCCTAAAACTGGACACAGAATTGTCTCACAGACTTTATCATGGTTCTACCTACAACTATAGATTTATTTATTATTTTCATGGAATAATGTCATAAAACTCTGAACAAGTCATATAATCTAAGATTTGTATCACCCCATTAAAATATTTGTCTATAGATAATTAAAAATTAAGAATTATCTTTGTTTATAGCTTAAAAAAATGAATTTCCTTTTCCCCAGGCTGAAAACTGAAGACTGGTAGGTGGCAGGAAGTAGGTGTAATATAAATCTTCAGTTTTATTTTAAGCAGTGAGCGGCTGCACCTCAGTGATACATAACTTGGTGTTGGGTATGGAGCTACCTGTGGCAACTTAGACGATGTTTATTTAAAGGCTGATAGATAGCTGTGACCCCTTCTCTTTCTTCTGTTCTATGTTCAGAGCTATAGTGATGTATTAGGTTCTCCTTGGTATAGCAAAACCTTTAAAAAAAACCTAGTTGCATTTTTTTCAGTCAGAGTTTGAATGCCTTTATAAAACAAAACAAAATCTCTCCTGGCCATTTATCTTCCTGCAGTTTGGATTGCATAGTTCCTTTTCAATTTCTTTCCATTGCCTGCTCTTGACAGTGCATGAAAGGAGAACATATTTCTCTCAAATCTGGTTATTAATATTTTTACTCACATTAGCTTAAGTATACAGCCAGAGTATACCAGTGATTTAAACACAATATATAAATATTACATATTATAAATATAGCGTTTATATATACAAACACATATAAAAAAGCAATATAATGCATGTGTTATATAGGTGTTTATATACATAAATTATATACATTATGTCTATATGTGTGTTTTATGTATTAACTCATACATGTATATTCTATGTATGCATGTTAATATATAAACACATATAGACATGTATTATGTATTATACATATATTACATGTCTATATGTGTGTTTATTATGTATATTATATCTATATTTATGTTTATATATTATCTTGTGCCTATGTGTGGGTTTATATATATCTATAGTTTATATACTACATATGTAGTTTGTTTATATATAGTCTGTATATATATATATACAACATATAAATATACTATATAACTATAAATATAGTTATATAAACACAATATATAATACACAAACATACACATATAGAAAATAAATTGAAAGTTTGAGTGAATAGTTTAGATTAAATAATGGAAGCCAACATCCTCTTCATTTTCCCAAACATCTATATCTCTCATGTTTGGCTTACTCTATCTGTGTGAGTGTAATCACATGGAACATTAAGCTCTAAATTCTGAAAATTATTATAAATATTAAAAAATTATGATATGGAAAAACTGAATTAGCCACACTTTCCATTCATTCATTCATTCATTTTTAACATTCTGCAACAGAGTAAAGAAACACTTTTATATATTACTGGTAAAATTGAAAATAAAATTCACTATAACAATGAATACATGATTTAAAAAATAGCAAAATTTTATTTCATTATCTATTCAACTTCATTCAGCCATATATTTTATATAGTGAGAATGTTTGTATTTTTAGTGCACAGGAACACTGTTTCTTGTTATCTTGTTTTTTTTTTTTTTAGTTGTTGATGGCAGAATGGGAGCAGTTCACCAGCTTAGCAGTTTAAGATTCAAAAGATCAGAATTCCAATCCAGATTTGTCATTACCAGGTATGAGATTGGGCAAGTTATTTAACTTCTTTGAGTTACCATTTTCTCACCTGGGAACTTGGAAAGTTATACCTATTTTAGGGTGGGGTTGTCACTTTAAAATGAGGCAGTGCTAGAACTGTTTTCTCTGTCTTGTCCATCTTTGCTGTAGTACAATGTCTGGTGTATAGTGGGCACTCAGTTAATGTTGAATTGACAGAAAAAGTCATGCATATGACCAGCGTACTTGGAAGCTTTCCCATGGCAGACTGGGAAACTGGGTCAAATGTCAGCGAGAGAAGGGTTTCAGAGCTTGCATCTTGTGACTCTTATATTTAACTGATGATGAAAGTGAAGTCCAGAGAAATCAAGATTTTTCTTAGAAATTCACCTGGTCAGTGGCAGGGCTGAAACCCTTTAACATTAATCACATAACTTGTCTCCCAGTGCCTGGGCTGGTGCCTTTTACATTATTCACATGACTAGGTAATCCGTAAGTCTGTGTTTTAATTACAGAAGTCACTGTGATGCTACTAAAATGACATTGGGAACAAGTAGTTTTCTAATTACTTAGTGAATTCCAAACGATATTTACATTATATGAAGACTCCACTTATCCAAGACTTTATTTAGTTATTGAGTCAGACACATTTACTGAGTATCAGCTGTAAGTGCACAACATTGTGCTAGGCCCAGGGAATACACAGAAGAAAACACAAACCCTCAAGTGGACAGAGATGTAAACAACTGTCTTCAGCAAATCTGAGAAATGTTTTTAAAAGAAGTAAGGATGAGGTACACATGGGGTTGGGGAGCTGAGGACAGATCGTGAAAGAGAAATAGGGATCTTCCTTGTAGAGCAAAGGACAACATGTCAGAAGACAGAAAAATATATCAATGTAAAATACTGAATACACTAAACAATTTTGGTTGAATGGAGCTTCACCTTCAGATCTAACAGTGAGATAAGAAGCTGTTAAGGTCCACAGAGAAAGGTTCTTGGAGGGCCTAATATTCTATGACAAGGAGTTTTAACTTTTTATAGGCATTATATTGCAGCATGTTTATTTCCATAGTTCAGTTGTAGAAAATAACTATCAAGTTATCTAACAAATTTTGAACAGTGTAGTTGTCTATATGTTTAACAAGTATTTATTATGCATTTGCTATTTTAACTAAATCTTTCCACAACTCACAGGACTCATAGGGAAAATTTATAGTCTAAGGAGAGAAAAAAAAGCTATTGATATATTAACATTTGACCTAAGATACCACTATTTGTGACCACTGGGAAAGCTTTTGTCAGACAAGCATTAAACGTGATGAAAGTGTGCCTTATTCAATGGGATATAACTATGCAAGAAAATCCTTGATTTTAAGTAGTAAGATATATGGGTAAACACATTAAAATGTTCTATTCTTTTTGGGGTGAGGGGAAAGGGGATATTCTCTATACATGTTATGCCCTCAGTCTGTAGCAATGGTGACGCAGCAATAGCAAATAGGCACATAACGTAAGGTCTCTCAGGTAAAACGGCAGAAATACTGTTGCATTCCTTTAAATCCACGATGCATGTGGCTTTCTCCCTCTGTTTTCTATTCTGCAAAGATGATTATAAAAAACAATTTCCTGTCATTATTTAAATTAATATTCTCTTCTGATATGTGGCTAAAGGAGTTCTGATATGTGGACCCAAGAGTTTGTGGCCTGAGGAAAAGCATTTGAGAATTAATGACCTTTTTGTCTAGCATAAAGGTAACTGAAAAGCAAACTTGTTTACATAAAGATGGACATTTTTAAGGGAAGAAAAACATCAAGCAGTGATAAAAACAGATGCATCTGTTCCTTATTTTTCTTTTTGAATGTGTTTCCTCTGCCAATTTCAACAAAGAAAAGATGTTTTGCAAGTATGTTTCTCCCTCCTGAACAGGACTTTAACTGGCTTATGTAGAAACACTAGCAATGAGAAAAACATTATCTGGGCTTCAAAAATAGTCAGAAACCTGAGATGGTTGCCTAAATCTTATGTCTTTTAAAGTCTGGTTTTAGATTAATGATGAGTAGATAAACTCAAATAAGCCTTATTGAACTTCACCTGTACCTTTAGAAAAATGCACATGAGGAAAAAGAATATGTAATTGTACTGTTTCAAATGTGGATTTAATCTGATAGTGATGTGAAAATGACATGAAATCTACATTTTTTTCGATAAATCTAAAATTGCATTATTTTGGATGAGTTAGTATCTTAAAGTTCATCCATTTCTCTGTCTTGCCTGGCCATAATAACCACTCCAAAATAATACTGAGCTGTGATCTTATTTTTTGTTTCCCTACACCATTTCTGGATCAATTTATTTTATCGAGCCCTTTATTCCTGAGAGTCTATTTTCTGGCTCTGGCAGTTGAGGCAAAGGATACTGTTAATAGCAGGAGTGTGTTGTTGGATGTTTGGAGACTGGGATTGTAGGAAGAAAGATGCTATCTTAATTTTCCTACACTGGAGTAGAGAGGGAATGTCAGTTTTCTCTCTGAAAGTCCTCCAGCCTTGGGAGTCAGGAAACCAGACCAGTCATGCAATTATCCCCCCATCCCTTAAAGCTTCATCTCTCTAATTCCAACACATCCTGGGTAAATCTTATAAAGTTACCATAAGGATGGCATGAAATATTATGTAAGCATTCTTAAACATTACACATTTTGTTGATACAACATTATGATAAAGGGTAAAAAGAAGCCTGTGGCAGCATTTCCAAATATACTCAGAGGGTTCTTCCTAAGGGTTATGGGTTGGAAGTGTTTGGCACACAAATAATGATTAAAGCAGAACCAAAGTATTTATTGCCCAAAGACAAGAAGTAAAGGCATAAAAGAGCCCAGATTCAGATCTTTGGTTTCACTCTTAGAAGAACTGGATAACTTTTAATGAAAAAGTTGGTCCATCAAACTTTTGCTCTCTAGAAATGAATCTGGGTTTAGGGAAGTGCTGTCAATCCAGCTTAACCCTTCTTTATTTCTTGAGTTTCAAGATACTAGTTATGCTTCAGTGCAAGAGCTGTGTAGTGCTGAAAAAATGATTTCATTCATTCTTTGAACAATAAACATTTACAGTTTGCTAAATGTGATCTTTCACGTGTGTCTTTACTATGTATAAACCCACAGCTGATGTTAACAAGATTTGGATTAAGTTTTTGTAAATGAAATAGAATCAGAGGTAGATAGTGCTTGTACAGACTTTCTGAAGCATGGTACCATGCAGTCTTTGAAGTGTGCTCTTTAAATTTACAGTTTTATGTGAAAAACATCTCCAACTTCATGTATTTTGGAAGCAAGGATGGTGACTGAGGAATGGAAGGGGAGAGGAGGAGAAAGTTACAAATAATTTGAAAAAGAACAAAAAAAAATTCATTTGTGATTTGGTTCCTGCCAATGTGGTTAATGTCTCAACTTTTGAAAAACACATTGAAACCTGAAGAAAAAAAGCAGTCATGAGGAATGAAAGAAGAGGAAATGGTTGTCTACCAAGTGTAAAGCACATTTTCCTTGGTGCTGAATTTTAGCTTGGAATGAATCTTTATGACCACATTATAAACCTCTGAAAATAGAGTTTACTGGAAATACTGAAACTGTCTTAAATGTATTTTACTGGCAAATGTGCTCCTGGAATGATTTTTGTAAAGGTAAAGATATTAATTTTATGCAATCCATATGTATGTGTGTTTTAAAACATTTGAGGGGTTACTTATTTTCAGCATAACTACCACATAATCAAAGATGGAGCAGAATGATTTGAAGAGTCTTTAAAGAAGAAATTACACATGCTTTCTTTCAAAGGTTCTGCATAATTCATTTTATTCTAATACTGTGATTCAGTTAGCTCCTTATAGTCTAGGCACCAGGGAAGATAGATCAGTCTGGAATGATTCCAGAATTTCCTCCTCAGAGCCTGATACCTATTTCATTTCTGATGAGAATATTCAATCAAAGTATAAAAATTATCCATACATAATAACTTTTCCCATAAAGAAACATGTGGTTCTAACAATTGATTTGAGAATTTAGAAATAACACAAATGGATTTCTCCACTAAACAATATCGTCTTTATAGAGTGATATTTAAAAGAATAATAAAATGTTATCTGCATAGCAGTATTTTAACAAAGGGTTTTCTATTTTCAGACATATAATAAAGTTCAATTAAAGTTTGAAGAAAAATAGTATCTCCCATAGTAATCACCATATTTTTGTTTTATTTTAAGGCAGATTAGATTAATTTAGCTATGTCACTATGGGGAAAAGCTTCCAAACTTTCTTCATGTTATCTTCTTTTGCAGCCAAGACGATAGATGCCAACTGAGAAAGAGTATAGGCCAGGAAGAAATCATAAACAGTTCTTGCAGGAACTTTTAAAGCAAATTTGTATTTTGGACATTTCTGAATTTGGATACGGAAGGAAGGAAAAAAGAAAAGAAGGAAGGAGAGGGGAGGGAAGAGGAGGGGAGGATGAGTGGGAGAGAGAAAAATGAAGAAAAAAGAGAAATCCACTAAGTAGAAGACTAGAAAGGTGTGATTAAATATGAGGTCACTAAAAAAAGAAAAGCAAATCCTTTCTGATAGATGTTTTGTGTAGAATATGGTCCCATGTGACTCTTCTGTCATCATTACCACACTCTGTTTTGGTTTTGTTCTGGGCAGCACACTGTGATGGCATAGTGAGGCATGTCCAAAGAGAGTAACCTAGATGATTAGGTGTCTGAAGATCGTAGCTGAGGAACTATGGAAAAGAAATTACTCAAGTTCATGAAGACTTAGTAATGAAATAATAGGTTGGTGCAAATGTTACTGTGGTTTTTGCCATTAAAGGTTGTAGTAAGGGCTGGACACTGTGGCTCATGCCTGTAATCCCAGCACTTTGGGAGGCTTTGGTGGGCAGATCGCCTGAGGTCAGGAATTCGAGACCAGCCTGGCCAACATGGTGAAACCCTGTCTCTACTAAAAATACAAAAATTAGCCAGGTATGGTGGTGGGCACCTAAAATCCCAGCTACTCAGGAGGCTGAGGCAAGGAAATCAATTGCACCTGGGAGGAGGAGTTTGCAGTGAGTTGACATCCTGCCACTGCACTCCAGCTTGGGTGACAGAACAAGATTCCATTTCAAAAAAACAAAAACTTTTGGTAAAAACCTCAATTACTGGTGGGGGTGTGGCTCATGCCTGTACTTTCAGCGCTTTTGGGAGGCCGGGGCGGGTGAATCATGAGGTCAAGAGATCAAGACCATCCTGGCCAACATAGTGAAACCCTGTCTCTACCAAAAAATATAAAACTTAGCTGGGCATGGTGCACGCGTCTGTAGTCCCAGCTACTCAGGAGGCTGAGGCAGGAGAATTGCTTGAACCCAGGAGGTGGAGGTTGCAGTGAGCTCAGATCACGCCCCTGCACTCCAGCCTGGTGACAGAGCAAGACTCTGTCTCAAAAAACAAAACAAAACAAAACAAAAACCATCAATTACTTGTTAACCAACCTAATATAATACCATCTTCAAGTATTTTTTAAAATAGGATTTATTCTGGGTGACTCTGAGGAAGAACTATGGGGAATATTGGGTCTAAATAGGCCAGACAGATTTATCATCAAAATAGGCAGAAACTGTAAGAGTTAGAGCCCTTTGAAGATGGAATATATTACTTCGGGAACTAATGATTTAGTTTCTTCATGCTGGAGACTTTAAGGAGAAGCTGAGTGACTTAGAATTAGTTAATCATGTGGAGGGCAGAAGTGGATACTAGCAGTTCTTTTTGATGGTAACAACCTATGATTTTACATATTTACTGGGCATTGCCTATAAGTCTTTCTGATTGTGGCAACCTTGTACCTTTGAGGTATCTGTGCTTGCAGATTCTTTTGTGGGGAGATTACATCAATGGAATGTGTCAGCACTGACATGTTCTGAATCATTGACCATTTCATACTAAGTGCTTGAAACTTGCATGAAATGGAACATGTCTCTGGCATGTAAGGAGCAGATGTTTTGCCCTTTGCAGAAAATCACTGAGGGAAATCTAGAGTATCTTTTCATCCCTCCTCCTGCTCTGCACTGGGAGAAAAGTGAATGTTAAGATAACACTAGGAAGAAAAGGAATGCTCTTGTGAATTATAATAAAGGATTTTTGAATACTAGGAACATCTGGGTCACTAGTCAGACTGTTTTAGTTATTGCTTGGTTTTCTAGATGTCAAGCCTACCTGTTGTAAAGCTGGAGCTCAGTAGGTCAATTCAGCTTTGATGTAGTTTGCTCTCTAGTATGTGAGCAAATGAGTTTGTAGTAACCATTTGTTCCCTTGATGAATAGGGTTGGTATGAGAATTTGGTATTTGCAGATAAGATATTCTCTTCTGGCTTATTGTAGTTGCTTAATAATTTCTGTTTCCTTTGTTTTATATTATTATTACACAGCCACACAAACTAAAAACAAATATCTCACTATTACACTGGACCTCTACACTGGCTGTGTTTTCTTTTAACTTGGGTATTTTTTTAAATGTTTCATTGTAAGATTCCTATACACCTAGAATCTCTGGGGATGGAGCCTCAAGAATTAGTATCACTCTCTCCAGGTGATTCTAACACACAGTGTCAAGATTCACTGTTCTAAACTATTGGATGAATAATAAATAAAGCCAAATACCTAATTATAGAAAAAAATGATTGATTGACTTACTGTAAAATTATCTAGGGATAGTTGATCATTAATTTTGGTCAGTGCAAGAAACTGGAATTGACAGAAGAACAAGCAGAATGATTTTCTAGTTTCTTTTTTTTTTCTAGATTATTTACATATAAAAATGAATTACAGTGATGGCTTTCCTTCCTTGAACATAATAAACGAGAATGTTTCAATATATGAAGCTGATGCTATTGGAATCAGTAATATGTTGGGGTGGTTTCTGAGGCTGGCCAAGAGAGAATGCTCCATATGGAGGTATAGTTCTCTCAACAGATGTACAAAAATAGACCCTGAAATAGTAACTCAGAACCACTTGTTAGTGTGTGGCAGGAAAGTATCCTGAGGAGGGTAACAACTTTCCTCTGGTCACTGTGACTTTGTCACTTATCTTGGACCCTAAATAGCTAGAAAGGTTTGTAATATAACACAGGGCGTTTGCTCATTCAAAAGCAACAGTTTTATGATAGAGATGTACTCTTAATACTGAAAGCCAGAAATTGGTTCTATATTTGGTTTCTTATTCAAAGATAATATAGAATTTGTTAATAATCAACTATCATAAATCATTGATTTATGATAGTTATTCATGTATCAGACTGTGATATCCTTTTATTTTTTTATTTGTATATTTTCTATTTTAAATAGTTTTATTTCTCTCTCTCTCAATGTTTTTTTTAAAGTAAGAAAGTTTTCTGCCTTCTTTGCCTGCATCTGTGTGTACCCTTGCCCTCTTCTTGGTCAAATAATGGGGCTTGCTACTAGACATGGATAATGAGGGGTACAGATTTCCTGGTTTGAAGTAGGCTCCCTGTGGAATTTCTTTGAACTACAGAAACCCTGCTACTTGCTATGTCTTTCTTGTTTTTACCAGTTTAGCGCAAACGCTGCCTTTCAATGCAACTACATGTTCAAAGCAAAACATAAAATTGTGTTAGTTTAAAGGACTCATTAATTTCCTTTGTACTGCAAATCCTTGCATTAACAAATGCAGTGTGCTGATTCTATATTCAAACTTAGTCCATTTTGGCTGCTATTAACTTCAAAGGAAATCTGAAAAAAGAATATAAGAAAATTAAATTCTTGTGTTGAAAAATTAATACATTACTGACAACTGACCCACTTTTTAGTTTCTGTTTTATGACATTTTAAAGTTTTTCTATTTGTAAGACAGATCTGTGGTTAAACATGTTCCACAGTATTTCTTCCTTAAAGATATAACCCATCCACCCTGCGGAGTCATTGTCTTCTATAGATTCTTATTGTACAGTTTTAAAAATATCTCTTAAGATCTCTAATTTCCATCCTGATGTGTGTGTGTGTGTGTGTGTGTGTGTGTGTGTGCGCGCGCACATGTATGGATGTAGTTTATGTATTAAACAAAGATATTTGATTCCTAAAATGATATAATAGAATTAAAAATTAGTTAATTCAAGGAATAAGGTTTTAGTTTATATTGCTGCTGTTAAAAATTATCCATTACTTTATATAATTAGTTAACATTTTACCTTATGAGGAATTATGAGTGTTTAAATATTGAGCCTGAACCTCTATGACTTAAATATTAATAAGTAGAAATATATGTATAAATCAATATTATCTCTTCTTGATATATGTAACCAAGTGAAGAATTTTGAAAAATAAATTAATATAGTTGGCCTAAAATTATTATAACACTAATGAATAAATGTGCTAACAGTTTTTCCCTTTCTATGATTAAAACTGTTTTTTCACCATGACAAATGCTAAGCAAGATTAAAGGAAATGCAGTTGCTAGGTGATATTACTAATTCTCTCACTTAATACTAAGTAAAAAATTTAAATCCTAAGATGGCATGACAGTTCTTGAGGGATACCCATATCTAGCATCAAATATACATCAATTTCTTAGGATGTCTTTCTTTTGTGTAGGATTAGAAAATAAATAAAAGTTGTCATTGTAGTTCCACATTTATGTAAACAAGTGAGCAAGCAAACAAGACACACGTGGGCAAACACTCAAATTTTGCTAACGGTTTTTCTTTGTTATCTCTCATGTTCATCTCAACAAAGTTGAAGCTCATTGACTATGTTTTTGAAGTCATTTCTTTTGAAAATTGGTACATCCTTCCTAAACCCAAGTTTCTTCAGGATTATTTTGGGGTGGGGGGCATAATGAGAAGACACTGTAAGATAGGAAAGGTTTTTCTCCTTTAAAATAACATAGGATTTGCACTAATGGGTCAGAGGATTGAAGAAGCACCCAGGAGCCATGCGTTCTACTCGGGTGCAGAGACAATGCTCTTAGAAGGTCTGTCTGTACTGATAATGCAGTATGTCTTACTAGCCAATCAGTTAGTAGAATCTGGTTAAATGGTCACATTTAGATCTTACAGTTCCATTTTATCTCTTACCCGACTACTCTCTGAGTAAATATCCTCTGTGAAGTTAGAAATAGGTAGTTAATTTCTGCTCTATTTCTATTGCTTTATCATGACTTTTTCTCAAACTTAAAAATATCTGTAGCCAAAAAATGGTTGCAACACTAAAAGTAATTAGAGTTCATGAAGCGTGTAACAAAGATGCCATTCAAAGATGGTGTGTGGGAGCTATGAGCCCCAGTCCTGCAGAGACTGGGCAGGTGAGCTGAGTAAGTATCCAGAGTCAGGTGGACACTTCATGCTGCATTAATGACAACACCAAATATTTAGCTTCCATAACTGACATCTGTATGCATAAAAACTTTCTTTTATTTTTCATTACAGTATGAGTATGTATTGGAGGCAATATGAATAACTGTTGCCATCATCCAAGGTGGTCTATGACCATCTTCTTGGCAACTGTGCAATCTCAGTCAAGTTCTTTACGTTTTTGAACCTTCTGCTTCTTTGTACACAGGAAAGTGAGGATGAAACCTGATAAAATGTCAATCGGTGTCACATGGTGTCTTGCATTTAAATGCTCATTTAAATTTTTGTTTTATATATTTATTATTTCCCTTTAGTAAAACTAAAGAATCAAGAACTTTCCTCATTTTTACACAATAGCACCAGTTGAGTGCTGACTTAAAATTAAAAGATTGAAGACTTCTAAGTATCTTTTCTGTTGGACTATGAGGATGTTAATGACTTCTTTTGAGAGCTGCTGACCTTAGCAACACAAACTCAAGTTAGGCTCTAATTTTCATTGTGTCAACATCTTAACTTATGTTTCTCTCTTCTTGCTCCATCAAGATGAGCACTGATTTATGACCTCTAGGCCTTAGGCGAATTTCTAGGGGCTTCACCTAACTAGTTTTCCATCTGCAGTTTAGCAGAACTGACAATTGTTAGGAGATGTGAATTCAGGAGCATTTAAACGGGTCACCAGCACCAGATTCTCATGTTTTCAACAGTTCCTTTCAAATTCTTATTTATCTCTTAGTAATGATTAATTTTGTACATATAGTTTAGAACAGCTGGATTTTATATGGTAGTAGATTTCCCTTAACAATTTTCAAAACAGGGGTATTTCAGTTAGTGGATAAGAATCCTAATGCCACCACTGCAGCCTCTGCTCAAAGTTTTCTGAGATATTGAGAAGGTTTTATTTTTTTCTCAAAAATATTAGAAAGTGTGTTATTTTCATCTCCCTCTTAAAATGACTCTCATGGTTCTCACACTTACATTCGTGCTTTCTCTGAATTTTTATATTATGGTTTTGATCATTTGTATTCCTTTTATTCTGCCATTTCTTGGTTCCTTGTCATCTTAATAATTCATAAAAAAAAAGTTAAAGGCATGCTCTCAATTTTAAATCCATCTTTGAGAATCTTCTTTATGAGGAACTCAGGGAATAGTATTATGTTATGTTGTCCTGCCTACGGCTTGCCTAAATGTGACAGGTAGGACTAGCATCAGCATCAAGGGAGGAGCAAAGGCCAATACAGGCTAGATTACCAGGATTCTATCAGAAGACAAGCAAAACCTCAATGTTCTGTCTCATGCCTATCCACAAAGCAGTGACAGAAGGAAATAGATACCCCATCCCTTTCTTAACGAAAAGAAGCAATGGTAGGTATCATTGGCTATAATTCCAGGACACTGGCTAGCCAGTGTTTGCTACCAGACAGGCTATCTGCTATTCAAGGAACAGATACTTGACTCTTTTTTTCCTTCTCTTTCATCAGAAAAACTGCTGGGATAAGAGTGAGTTTGAAGTTATAGATAGTACCCCGATTATTAGTTCAAGTGAAAGATGATTATGCCCTAAACTAAGGCAGCAGCAAATTGGACCAGATTGATGAGAAGGAATGGAGAAATATTTAGGTGGTAAAGTTTCCAAGTAAAGTCTGCTTAAATATGTTGAAGATGGTTAGTTAAAGCAGATTATATAGGATGATTCCAAGGTCTGTAACTTCAGAGACTGTGCTGCTGGTTATAACAGTTCTGAAATAGTGAATACAGGTTTGGGAAGAAAATAATAAGTTGTTATAATATGTTGACTTAGAGATATCCATAATACTACATCCAGGTAAAAACATCTAGGAGTCAATATAATATATAGATTTAAAGCTTTAAAAACAGTGGCCTAGGGTTGGGCATGGTGGCTCATGCCTGTGATCCCAGCACTTTTGGAGGCCAAGGTGGGCAGATCATGAGATCAGGAGTTGGGAGACTAACCTGGCCAATATGATGAAACCCCATCTCTACTAACAATAGAAAAATTAGCTGCGCATGGTGGCACGTGCCTGTAGTCCTAGCTACTTGGGAGGCTGAGGCAGAAGAAACGCTTGCACCTATGAGGTGGAGGCTGTAGTGAACCGAGATCGTGCCACTGCGCTACAGCCTGGGTGACAGAGTGAGACTCCATCTAAAAAAAGAAAACAAGTGCACTAGTTGGACATATAGTCTAGAATACCAGAAGACAG
>PVKP010001164.1:118291-156205 GCA_004027715.1 Plecturocebus donacophilus
TGTTTGTTTAGATGATGATGTTTTGTGTTATCTTTTTAGATGGGAGAAACTTACACATGTTTACAGGTTGTAGGGATGGAAGATAAGGGAGATGGTATAGAGAGCAAGCATGGCATTATAGGAGATGGAAGAAATACCTTAGCAAGTATCTGATAATATAGGCAGAGGTGGTAAAATTGGTCCTGAAGCATAGAAGGCACTGTCAAGGAGATTTGAAGGAGCAAAGACATATTAATAGTAAGTAATCTGTGTCAGTGCAGGAGAAAGAATTTGAGAAAGTTAGGGCCTCAATTTCTTCATAAACAGCAGGGAGTGTTTTCTGATGGAATGAGCTTGAGGAGGTCAACAAACAGAACAGCCATTATGGGAAGTGGTCAAAGCTACCAAAGGGTTCATATAAAAGGAATTGTCAGTGACACTAGAAACCAAGCGTTTTTCATGGTTAGTATTATAATTTAGAGAGACAATAGGGAGAAAAAAATAAAAAGAGATAAGGAATCCTCTAGGGTTGAGCATCTACAGGGAGAAATACTCATTAGCAATGCTCAGATCATGGACTTGCAAAAGCCTGGAGCTTCCAGCCACCCAGTTTATAGGATTCTGAATTTCTCATATGACATATATATCAGTTCTAGGAGTCTTTGTGGAATGGTGATTTCCTGTTGAGTTCAAACTGCTTTGAGCCTTGGGTGCAATTTGAAAAGTTCACAAGTAATAAAGAAAGGCCGTGAACAAGAGAGGAAATGGGAAAATCATTTATATCAACAAATTGGCAACATTGACCTCTAACATATCCATTAACTAATTAGACAAAATTTCAATGCAAGAGATTTGTCTCAGAGTCTTTGCTCACTTGGAACTGATGAAAAGTGTTTTTATTCTGTTTGCTTCTAACTTCAGCAAGTCACCTTTGTTCTGTGTGCCCAACCACATCTTTCCAGCTCACTCATCTGTGGCTGAATTTAATGAGACCTACATCTTGCTGTGAAGTAGGTTGCGGAAATTATTGTAATGATTATTAAATCATTTTCCCAAGTTCTTTTAATCTTTGAAATGTTTAATTTCCCAAATCCCAAGTCATCTAGTAAAAGGAAAAGACCGCAAAAGCAACACAGCTCCCCTACTTCTGCCTAAAGTGCATATTTTCCCTCCTTTCTCCTTGATATTTACTGACATCCATTATGGAAATTAAAAAGCCGCAGTAACCCATGTTATGAGCTTTTTACTATTTGTTTGGAGCTCAGTTTGAAAGTTGGGCAAAGAACCAACACAAAACCTAGTTTGTCAAAGTGAAATATTATGGTTATGGTAAGATGGAGTATAAGAAAAAGGACTTCTAAAGTCCACAGATTTCTTATTTAGAAATACATGTATAAAGCAGTTTCTTTTTGTTAATTCTGAAGAAAATTAATTATGATTACATAATTGAATGATTGTGAATTGTTTAAAAGACATTTTTGGAAACTTAGAGCCTGGCAGTTACAGGTGATGTTGCTGTACATATGGTTTGTTTGTCCAGCAGTCTGTTACACCTGTTGTTTCTGATATAACAGTTAATAGTGCCCTCGTTTTACTCTGGCTTGGAAGATGAATTTTATGTTCATCTTAGACATAGAATATGAATGCAATATTTGATGTATAAATCCTACTTGTGAATTCAGATAGTCCATTCAGTTTATTTTTCTTTGAAGGGAAAGTTGAGAAGTGACCTCTGATTCAAACCTCTGCTGTCTTAGAAACAGTAAAAATATCTGCATTTATGCAGCTTCTCAAAATACAGAAAAATGTGAATGCAGCTATAATTGTGCCATTTGCAACTTACCGCCAAATTTATATTTTGCTTAAATATAATATCTTGAAAATACTGTCAAAGGTAGATCTCAAAAATGCTACATATTTCCTTCTGTAAGTCATGCTAATTGAGGAATGAATCATTTCCATCTGTAAAGTTCAGAAAAATAAATATTTGATGATATTACAGTCACTTTTGAAAAATAGGCTTCTTTTGAGAAATTCATTAGATTCTTTTATCACTTTTACTTAGAGAATATTGAAATTGCTTCTGAAATCATCAATGTGTGCTATCAAAGGCAAGGGTAACATGTTATGTCAATATGAAACCAAAGTGCAATTAAGGGCAGGACTGTGTACATAATTTAATAATTTTTTCTTTTCATTTAAACCAATTCTGAGGGATTAGGAAAGCATAACTGAAATAAAATATTACAACTACCATTACAACTCTTACTGTTGCTGAATAACATGGAACTAATAGGATAGAAGCAGAAAACAAATTTATTCTTTTCTGACACTCCCTGTTAAAACCTAACCCTAATCAGTTTTTGATGGCTTTCAAATCTGCCAGAGATTGGAACAACAGTTTGACTTCTAACACAGATATTAATTTTAGGGATTTTTCTTATTCCTTTGCGTAATCTTCTGGGTAGTGTCCTCTTTAAAATGAATTTAGCCTGGATCCCTTTCTGGTCCTAAGCAAGAATTCAAGTATGATTGTTTTGCCATAGATGGAAGTACAGTGGTCCACCATTGAAACTCTACTTCTCTTTGATATCTCAAGCCAAAACTTCAGGGTAAACACATTGTCTCAATGAACTAGGAAACATCCCTTTCTGACCACCAGTGTTGGGAATAGTTGAGAGACACCACAGCATACTGAGAACTCATAAGAAAATACTTTTCTCAGCTACTTTAACTTTAGTTTTTCTTGCCTTCAGGTAGGAAGATAAAAGGAAATGACACAGCACGCGAGTCTTTTTTTCCTCCCTAAAGGATAAAATATATTTTTTACCCTGTCAAACCTCTGTAACTTATATATCCTGGAAGTGGAAGAAGATAAATTTTGTTAAAATTATTTTATAATACTCAGCATAGGTGGTCTAGCACCTCACTAGAGAATAGGGATTAGTCTGTTGGCCAAATCTAGCTCACTGCTGTTTTTATGTAACTGCTACTTTAAGAATAACTTTTATGTTTTTAAATGATTTAAAAAATCAAAAGCATAACATTTTATGACATGTTAAAAGGCATGCAATCTAAATGTCAGTGTCTGTAAATAACGTTTTATTAGAACATAGACATGTCTATCATTTGCATAATACCTATCGCTGTTTTCCCCATACAATGAAAGAGCTGAAGGATTGGAACCTTATGCATTGCAAAGCCTAACATGTTTACCATTTGGCCCTTTCAGAAAAAGTTTGCTGACCTACGCCGTAGAATGTGGTATACTTGGCATCTGTTGTTTTGCTCTTGACTTTTGTGGTTTCAGTTAAAATGACACAGTAGAAGTCCCATTTCTGACATCCTGTTACTCTACATGTGGAAACTGTCAAAATATTATTACTCTCTTAATTTTATGTTTCTTGATTCAGTGTGGGATTTTGAATATGGATTGTAAGCTTACTATGATTCATCTGAATAGAGATTTTTAAAAATGCAGACATATGCTATTCTTTCTTATCAAAGATAGTTTGGGCTGAAAATGGAGTATGGCAGACTTCTAGAATTATTCATAACATTTAATTTCTGTGACAATCTAAGGCTTAGGATCAAGACATAAGTTACTGTGAGCCTCAAAATGCTGGTGCTCCATTTGGCAGTGTCTGGTAAGATGAATATTATAGATCTACTTGCATGGTTTCAGTGGTTTTGTCTTTAAAGTTATAAAAAAGTAGAAATTCAGGACCATAAGTTTGAGCTTTTAGATTTGAATCTAATGGTTATGTAAAAATAAGTCAAAATTATAAAATTATAATAGATAAGAATAAATATTAATTTGAAGAGTTACAAGTGAAAAATAGGCAGAAATTACCAGCAGCCTTATTACTATGCATTCCACAAAATCATTTACACAGTTGTTTCCAAAATATGAAGTTTGATATGAATGGCTGTTAACTATCATGAAAACTCACTATTCTTAGGTAAAAGACACAAATATAAATTTGCTTCAGTCTTCACTGGACTGCTTGATAACTTTGGAGAATATCCTTCTTTTAGTATTTGCTCAGAACATTTCCCTGGACCAGAGATATGTTCATCCTTGCTTTGGTTTGTTAAAATCTTACTTGGTCTTCAAGACCCAGATGCATTTGTACCTATGCTATGGCATTATTCTGCTTTCTCTTTTTCTCCCATAGTACCTTATTATTGCTACTATTGTATAAAAGTCACATTTTGATATGCCATATAGTTATTTGCATTTATATTTCTTTACCCTTGAATTGAAGGTAGGAAACATATTTTGAGTGTTTTGTACTTACTTTAATATTGGTGCTTAGTAACTCGCAAAACTAGCTATTGAAGACAAAGCAAAACTTTAAGCTTAATAAACTTATGTAAGTTTAATAAATTTGGAAAATGTCAGAAAGGTGACTGTTCGTGTATCTTTTTCTATGTAAGGTTATAATGCTTTACTTTTATTTCCAGAAAAAATCAATTTTTAGCTAACTTTTTAATTAATACACTTATTGTGCAATGAAAGCTTCACTATTCTTGGTCATTATTTATTTATTTATTTATTTTACAATAAGATATAATCTGAGGGAGAATCTTAAATGTTGAAGAATGTTTGAGGGAAAAGAGCATCCTGCATGTATTTGCATAAGTTGAACTGAGTGAAATAGTTCAGAAAGTTCAAAAGGTAATTCACACAGATCAGCATTCAGAGTGTTCATCAGATGGCATGGTTTTTGTGAACTATAGTTTGACTTCCTACTTTCCATAAGTTTTGGAATGTTGATGGATTTGGCCAATTAAGTTTTGCTACAGCACTCTTCTTTGATACATTGTGAATATCCTTTATGGAGTGTTTTCAAGATTTTGATATTTGTAATTTTAATTAGGATAATTTCAGGCCCACAGTGCTGCATAAAATTAGTAAAATTAGCTATGTAGAAGGTAATAGAGTCCCATTTAGCAAATAGTTACAGTTCTGACTTCATTTTATCATCTTTATTTCATAAATACCTCTATTAAAATGGCACCATATTGTTGTATAAAGATACCAGTTCTACAAAAACTAGAGATTTTTTTGAAAGTCATCATAACATTTTCAGACTAGGTACTTAAGGAATATGTTGTTTAATGTAGTTTATTGCTTTAATGCTAGTTTAATAACTGAATTGACAACATGAGAGAGAAATAATAGCATTGTAGAAATTCACATTTGTATTGTGAACTGTAATGCTTATATCTATACACATTAAATTACCCATATTTTTGTACTACAGGTATTTTACAAACTGAAAAAAAAGAAAAGAAAAAACAGGGATTATTACTAGCTTCTTTCATTTAGTTAATGTTGACTATGGGCATTATGCATGTTTTATTTTTGAGCTTCTGTATGTCATACCCTAAGAATAGCCAAATGGTTAATACGAATGTTCTCAAGGTATTAATAGTTACTGGTTTCAAAATTTTGCTTTCAACACTGTTCTCTGGCCAAGTCATTTAATTTTCTTGTCCTAATTTTTTCACTTTCTAAATGCCATTACTATGATTGCTTTATGAGGATAAGTGAAAGTTCATCAAATTTTATTCAAAATACATTTGAATTTTAAGATAAAAAGTTCCAAGTGCCTGTTATATAGGGCACTGCTTTATGTAGTGGTAACATAGTGAATTATAATATAGACATGTCTATTCCAAAGGGTAAATCAAATTGTTATTTTACCATCTCCCAGAATGATATGCCTGGAGGAAGTTTATACTTCACCCAGAATCCAGGACTTTTCACAGCATTCAGGCATGTTTGAGGCAGCCTGGAAGACCTAATACCCACACTGCTGTGTGTTAGTTTGTATGTGAAAATTGCTTTTCTGAAACAATGGCTTTTGTAGATGGAACCTAAAGTGGGGAAAGGGACACCTGTGTGAAAACTACAATTGCTTTATCAAGATGCAAAATTAAAGTTGGGAAGGTGGCTAAATAATGTAAATTGTTCTGTGGATTACTTGGGGTGTGCTTTTTTAAAAAATTGTACTTTTAGTTCTGGGGTACATGTGCAGATCATGCAGGATTGTTGCGTAGGTACATACATGGCAGGGTGGTTTGCTGCCTCCATCCCCCCATCACCTATATCTGGCATTTCTCCCTAAGTTATCTCTCCCCCAACTCTCCACCCCATGCTCCCCTCCCCAACCCTCACAACAGATCCCAGTGTGTGATGCTCCCCTCCCTGTGACAATGTGTTCTCATTGTTCAACACCCGCCTATGAGTGAGAACATTTGATGTTTGATTTTCTGTTCTTCTGTCGATTTGCTGAGAATAATGGTTTCCAGATTCATCCATGACCCTACAAAGGACATGAACTCATCTGTTTTTATGGCTGAAGAGTATTCCATGGTGTATATGTACCAGGTTTTCTTTGTCCAGTCGATCATTGATGGGCATTTGGGTTGCTTCCAGGTCTTTGCTATTGTAAACAGTGCTGCAATGAACATTCAAGAGCATGTGTCATTATAATGGAACAATTTATAGTCCTTTGGGTATATACCCAGGAATGAGATTGCTGGGTCAAATGGAATTTCTATATCTAGATCCTTGAGGAATCACCACACTGTCTTCCACAATGGTTAAACTAATTTGCACTCCCACCAACAGTGTAAAAGTGTGCCTATTTCTCCACATCCTTTCCAGCATCTGTTGTCTCTAGATTTTTAAATTATTGCCATTCTAACTGACATAAGATGGTATCTCAATGTGGTTTTGATTTGCATTTCTCTAATGACCAGTGATAATGAGCATTTTTTCATACATTTGTTGGCTTCATATATGTCTCATTTTGAAGGGTGTCTGTTCATATCCTTTGCCCACTTTAGCATGAGTTTGCTTGTTTCTTGTAAATCTGTTTTAGTTCTTCGTAGATTCTGGATATTAGCCCTTTGTTAGATGGGTAGATTGCAAAGTTTATTCCCATTCTGTTTGTTGCTGGTTCACCTAATGATTGTTTCTTTTGCTGTACAGAAGCTCTGGAGCTTAATTAGATCTCATTTGTTTATTCTGGCTTTTGTTGCCAGTGCTTTTGGAAGTTTAGTCATGAAGTCCTTGCCTATGCCTATGTCCTGAATGGTTTTGCTTGTTTTCTTCTAGGGTTTTTATGGTGTTAGGTCTTATGTTTATGTCTATAATCCATCTGGAGTTAATTTTAGTGTAAGGTGTCAGAAAGGGGTCCAGTTTCTGCTTTCTACACATGGCTAGCCTGTTTTCCCAACACCATTTATTAAACAGGGAATTCTTTCCCCATTGCCTGTTTTTGTCAGGTTTGTCAAAGACCAGATGGTGGTAGATGTGTGACATGGCCTCTGAGGCCTCTGTTCTGTTCCATTTGTCCATATCTCTGTTTTGGGACCAGTATCATGCTGTTTTGATTACTTTAGCCTTGTAGTATAGTTTGAAGTCAGGTAGACTGATGCTTCCAGCTTTGTTCTTTTTCCTTATGATTTTCTTGGCTATGCAGTCTCTCTTTTTGTTCCATATGGAATTTAAGGTGGTTTCTTCCAGTTCTGTGAAGAAGGTCATTGGTAACTTGATGGGGATAATGTTGAATCTCTAAATTACTTTGGGCAGTATGGCCATTTTCACGATACTGATTCTTCCTAACCATGAGCATGGAATGTTTTTCCATCTGTTTGTGTCCTCTCTTATTTCCTTGAACAGCAGTTTGTAGTTCTCCTTGAAGAGGTCCTTTACATCCTTTGTTAGTTGCATTCCTAGGTATTTTATTCTCTTTGTAGCAGTTGTAAATGGGAGTTCGCTCTTGATTGGGCTCTCTGTTAGTCTGTTATTGGTGTATAGATATGCTTGTGATTTTTGCACATTGATTTTGTATCCTGAGATTTTGCTAAAGTTGCCTATCAGTTTAAAGAGATTTTGAGCTGAGATGATATGATCTTCTAAATACACAATCATGTCATCTGCAAATAGAGACAATTTGACTTCCTCCTTTTGGAATTGAATATCCTTTATTTCTTTTTCTTGCCTGACTGCTCTGGCTAGAATTTCCAATCCTATATTGAATAGAAGTGGTGGGCATCTACCATTGAATAGGAGAGAGGGTATCCTTGTCTAGTACCAGATTTCAAAGGGAATGCTTCCAGTTTTTGCCCATTCAATAGATACTGTCTGTGGGTTTGCCATAAATTGTTTTATTATTTTGAGATACGTTCCACTGATGCCTAGTTTATTGAGGCTTTTTAGCGTAAATGGCTGTTGAATTTTTTCAGAGGCCTTCTTTGCATCTATTGATATAATCATGTGGTTTTGGTCTTTGGTTCTGCTTATGTGGTGGATTACATTTATAGACTTGAGTATGTTGAATCAGTCTTGCATCCTTGGGACAAAGCATACTTGATCATGATGGAGAAGCTTTTTGATGTGCTGTTGCAATCAGTTTGCCAGTATTTTATTGAAGATTTTTGCATATGTGTTCATCATGGATATTGGCCTGAAGTTTTCTTTTTTTTTTGAGTCTCTGCCAGGTTTTGGTATCAGGATGATGTTGGTATCATAAAATGATTTGGAAGGATTCCCTCTCTTTGTATTGTTTGCAATAGTTTCAGAAGGAATGGTACCAGCACCTCTTTGTACCTCTGGTAGATTTGACTGTGAACCCATTTGGATCTGAGCATTTTTTGGTTGGTAGGCTGTTAATTGCTACCTCAACTTCAGCCCTTGTTATTGGTCTATTCAGGATTTAACTTCTTCCTGGTTTAGGCTTTGAAGTGTGTAGGTGTCCAGAAATTTATCAGCTTCTTCCAGGTTTACTGGTTTATGTGCATAGAGTTGTTGGTAGTACTCTCTTATGGTAGTTTGTATTTCTGTGGAATCTGTGGTGATATCCCCTTTATCGTTTTTTATTGCATCTATTTGATTCTTCTCTGTTTTCTTTTTTATTAATCTGGCTAGTGGTCTATTTTGTTGATCTTTTCAAAAAACCAGCTCCTGGATTTGATTTTTTGAAGGATTTTTTTGTGTCTCTATCTCTTTCAGTTCTGCTCTGATCTTAGTTATTTCTTGTATTCTACTAGCTTTTGAGTTTTTTTGATACTGCTCCTCAGCTCTTTCAATTTTGATCATAGGGTGTTGATTTTAGATCTTTCCTTACTTCTCCTACGGGAATTTAGTGCTATAAATTTCCCTCTAGACACTGCTTTAAATGTGTCCTAGAGATTCTGGTACATTGTGTCTATGTCCTCATTGGTTTCAAAAAACATCTTTATTTCTGCCTTCATTTCATTGTTTATCCAGTTGATATGTTTATCCACATATCTCTATGTGTGTCCTTGCACATGAGATGGGTTTCCTGAATACAGCACACCTATGGGTCTTGTCTTTTTATCCAATTCGCCAGTCTGTGTCTTTTGATTAGGGCATTTAGCTCATTAACATTTAAGGTTAATATTGTTATGTGTTAATTTGATCCTCCATTTTGATGCTAGGTGGTTATTTAACCAATTAGTTGATGCGGTTTGTTCATTGTGTTGATAGTCTTTACCATTTGGTACATTTTTGTAGTGGCTGGTACTGATTGTTCCTTTCCATGTTTAGTACTTCTTTCAGGAGGTCTTGTAAGGCAGGCCTGGTGGTGACAAAATCTCTCAGCAATTGCTTGTCCTTAAAGAATTTTATTTCCCCACTTATGAAGCTTAGTTTGGCTGGATATGAAATTCTAGGTTGAAAATTATTTTCTTTAAGGATGTTGAATATTGGCCCTCACTCTCTTCTGGCTTGTAGGCTTTCTGCCAAGAGATCTGCTGTGAGTCTGGTGGGCTTCTCTTTGTGGGTAACCTGAGTTTTCTCTCTGGCTGCCCTTAGCATTTTTTCCTTGATTTCAACCCTGACGAATCTGATGATTATGTGCCTTGGGGTTGCTCTTCTTGAGGAGTATCTTTTTGGTGTTCTCTATATTTCCAGGACTTGAATGTTGGGCTATCTTGCTGGATTGGGAAAGTTCTCCTGGATAATATCCTGAAGAGTGTTTTTCAGTTTAGATTCATTCTCCCTGTCACATTCAGGTGCACCGATTAAACGTAGATTAGATCTTTTCACACAATCCCATATTTCTTGGAGGCTTTGTTCATTTCTTTTCACTCTTTTTTCTCTAATCTTGCCTTCTCATTTTATTTCATTGAGTTGATTTTCAATCTCTCATATCCTTTCTTCTGCTTGGTCAGAATCTGAATCTTAATCAGAATTCAGAGATGCCCTGCCCAGCAAGCAGATTCAGAAGTATTCAGCTATTGAAACTTGTGTATGCTTCAGGAAGTTCTCATGTTTGTTTTTTTAGCTCCATCAAGTCGTTTACGTTCTTCTCTAAGCAGATCCTTCTAGTTGACATTTCGTCTAACCTTTTTTCAATGTTCTTAACTTCTTTGCATTGGGTTAGAATATGTTCCTTTAGTTCAGAGAAATTTGATATTGCCCACCTTCTGAAGCCTGTTTCTGTCAATTCATCAAACTCATTCTCCATTCAGCTTTGTTCCCTTGCTGGTGAGAAGTTGTGATCACTTGGAGGAGGAAAGGTGTTCTGGTTTTTGGTGTTTTCATCCTTTTTGCACTGGTTTCTTCCCGTCTTCATGGATTTATCTACCTGTGGTCTTTGTAGTTGGTGGCTTCTGGATGGGTCTCTGAGTGGATGTCCTTTTTGTTGATGTTGAAGCTATTTCTTATGGTTTTTAGTTTTCCTTCTAACAGTCTGGCCCCTCTGCTGCAGGACTGCTGGAGGTCCACTCCAGACTCTGCTTGCCTGGGAATCACTCACAAGGGCTAAAGAACAGTAAGGGTTGCTGCCAGTTTCTTCTGTTATCTTCATTCTAGAAGGGTACCCTCCAGATGTCAGCCAGAGCTCTCCTTTATGAGGTGCCTCTTTAGATATACGGGGGTCGGAGATCTGCCTGAGGAGACAGTCTGTCTCTTATCAGAGCTCAAGTGCTGTGCTGGGATCTCCATTGTTTCATTCAGAGCTGCTGGGCTGATATGTTTAAATCTTGTGCAGTGGAACTCATAACTACCTCTTTTCCCAGGTGCTCTGTCCTGGGAAGGTGGGGCTTTATTTATATGTTCCTGACATGCTGCTACCTTTTTTCAGAGATGCCCTGCTCAGCAAGGAGGTAGCCTAGTCACAGTCTGCCAGCAGAGGCGTTGCTGAGCTGCTGCGGGCTCTGCCCAGCTGCCGTGTAAAGTTCCTTGCAGTTTTGTTTATAGAGGTACAGTTAGAACTGCCTCAGTAATGACAGTCTGCCTCAGTAATGGTGGACTGTCTCAGTAATGGTGGACTGCTTCAGTTCTGGTAATGGCAGACTGACTTAGTAATGGCAGACTGCCTTGGTATCAGTGGACTGCCTTGGTAATGGTGGATGCCCTTCTCCCCACAGAGCTGGATGGTACAGGGTCCAGCTGCACTTACTGTGAAACTCTCATTCCAGAGTGCTTTAGATTGCTGGTCTTTGTAGGAGTGGGAACTGCTGAGCCAGATCACCTGGCTCCCTACTTTCAGCCTCTTCTTTTTCAGTTGAATGGGCGACTTTGTCTCCCAGGTGTTCCAGGTGCCAGTTGAAAAGCCTGCCCAGATTTGTGTGAGTTTTTGTGCAGAAACCCACGGCACTTGCTAAAACAGCCACACTGGAAACTCATGATGCTTTTTGGCCTGGGAATCTGGTGTGTGGACAGTAAAAATTGAGGGAGAGGCACTTTATCTGAAGTGGAGTGCTGGAGTAGATGGAGAAGCCCCTGATTGTCTCCGTTGGGTAGGGAGGGGGTCCTCTGGGGATTGCACTTCCCAGGTGAGGCAATGCCCTACCCTGCCTTAGCTCACCCTTCTTGGGTTACACCCACTGTTCAAACAGTCCCATTGAGATGTACCTGGTACCTCATTTGGAAATGTGGTGATCACTCGCTCTCTGAGTTGCTCTCTCTGGGAACTGCACTCCAGATCTGTTCCTATTCAGCCATCTTGGATTGGGGTGTGCATTTTTTTCAAATTCTACTTTTTGTGCTTTGCCCTTCTCCATTTCATATGTTACATACAAGCAATACTTGATTTTAGGAAAGCTAACTGCTATGTAATCAGAGAACAAAAACATCATATTTTGGGCTTTTTGTTCTAAAACTGTCGTCCAAGTGTAAGACTAGAAAACTGTGCAGTTGAGTACAACAACATTTTCCCCTGGAAGAGATGAAGATTTTCTGAATTCAGGAGGAAAAGGAGAGTTGGAAAGGAATGGGAAAGTAAGACATAGAGGAAGGTCTCTGGGAAGGAGATACTGGAAAAACTGAGAGGTTTTTTTCCCATGGTTGTCAAGAAGATTTCTTCTTCTAGGTATGACACTACATAAGCACTCTCAAAACTGATATGCTATGCTGGGGAAAGAGGAAGGGAAATGAAACCTAAAGAAACTGAGTTTATCTGAAGGGTTGAGTTCAGCCTTAATTAGAAAGACAACATTTTATACTTCTAGACAGAATGGGGCTTCCAGCTAGAAAGTGAGTTTAGCTTTTTAAATATGTAGAAAGTTAAATTTTTCTACATCTTTTTGGGCTTCATTTGCTATTAAGGTTTGACTGTCAGAGTCTGTGTAAGAGCAGATTGCAAGGTTAGTCTTCAATTTTTTTGTGCCTTTCATTTGAGTAACAAACACCTTGCTTCTGACATCCTGCTACTGGCCAAATTAGCTGTCATACTGAACTGAACATACAGCTGGTACTGTGGCCATCATCACCATGCAACTCTCCACTGTATTCATACTTTTTCCATATGCTTTCGTTTCTTGGTAAGCATTTTGTTTTTTCTTTTCTCACGTATGATTCTCTAAGGGTTCTATGAGGTTATCTCATAAACTATTCTGATTCAAATTTTGTTTTTCTGCTTTAATGTATATATAAGGAAAAGTATACTCTTATCTGTAATAATAGTCCAATATCAAGTATTAGGCAAAGTAAGTAATAATCAGCCTTTCAGCATTATTTTGATATGTTGGAGGCCAGCGATACAGGCATACAAAGGCAAATTAGTAGAAGACTGATCTCAGGCATGCACAGATATCCTAATGCCCAATTCTTCCCAGTGCTCATGACTTTACTGTTCTCTAGGGCTCCAAAATTGGTTTCAGGTAGACTTCCATGGAACCAAAATGTCTCTTATGATCCAGCAGCTATCAGATTGCTGGATTCGAGGTGAGAAAGACAGCTTGAAATTATTAGTAAAGAAAAATGGAATATGATTGCCATTTTCCCAGAATCACCTGATCTATTTAATAATGTCTCACAATTTTAAAGAGTCTGATCTGTTTTCCATATAGCTAGTTTGTCATTGTAAACTCATAAATAGACTTAATGCTGGTCTTTGATTAGTCATTTCCTATTCAATCAACTAATCAGTAAGCAGAGTCTAATTTAAACACATGCTATTTCATTATAATCTGCGACTACCTCTTACTTTTCAGTGGCCACATAGCTATAGTTACCTAGTTTTACCTAAGCAAATCATGTGTCTCTAGGAGACATTCCTCAAAGTAGGAAAAGAATAATGTATTGAGGGTAAAAATAAATTGAAGAGCAACTCTAAAAGACCTTTAGATGTAGTTTCACTTTGAATGGGCATGACACTAATGGAGCAAATAATACTAGGTTAGTGCAAGTTACTGCAGTTTTCATCATTACTTTCAGTGGCAAAACCACAATAACTTTTGCACCAACCTAATAAACTCTCATTAGATGCCAGAGAAGATCTGTTTTCCACTTCTCAGGTATTTCAGAACCAGTGTAGTCTCATCTCCATGCATACTGAAGGGCACATCAAACTCGGCTATTACATTTTCACAACTAGAAATAGGGTAGAGCTTCCCACACATCTGCCCACACTAATATTATTAGTTTAAAATGGAAAAACTTCCATGGCTTTAACTGCTTTTTGTTCTCTATTTTATCAGATTAAGATGTAGAATTACATATGAAAGTGTTTTCTATGGGGGCATAACTTTGGAGAAACAGTCAGGAATATTATTTGGTGGAATGTTGCTTAAAAATTCTATTAAAATGTTGACTATCTGAGAAATGGTGAGTATGTGAGGAGGAAATTCCTCATACTCATGGGATGCTAAAATATTAAATTGTATTACCTCTCACTTTAGCAATGGTGAGCACTACTTTGTTTAACATATTAACTCCAGATGCTACGAAATGCCCAATTCATTTAGGGGAGCTCAAATTTCCTGCAAAATGGCTCATAGTTACACTCTTTATGTAATACACATGCTCTAGCATTGTAGCTAATGGCTACAACATGTATATTTGAAACAGTACCTCCATTTTATTTCCCGGTAGGCACTACTCAAGCTACTGGGGACTAATGTGTATAAAACCTCAGTGATTGAAAATTAGAGGTAGTACACTGAAGTGTTTAAACCATACCCCCAGAAAACGCATTGAATATTTTCAGCAAATAATACCATTTATTCTTCCTTTCATTTATAGAAATGTCAATAAATATTTTTTTGGGTTGCCATGGCATAGTGGTTGTAATAATATTCAATAATAGCTGCTAACTTATGTAGCAGCTATGTGCCATATGTTATTCTAAAATTTTAATATGTCTTAGCTCATTTTATCTTTTTGAAAATTCTGTAAGTACTGTTATTTATCTGTCACTTGCCTAAGATTACACAGCAGGTGGCAGAACTGGTATTTAAGCCCAGCAATCTGATTCCAGATTTAGTGTCTTTATTGCTTTATGAGCTTTGAAGCTTTCCTGTAGTCAGTCTGTACCTCAGTTTCCTCCACTCTAAAATAGGAATAAATAAATTAAGGTCAGTAAAGCACATAGCACTTGGCATATATCAAGCATTCAAGAAATAGCTACTATTATCATGACAATAATAATGATTATTAAAAATATGTATCAAGTGTGAGTCTAAATATCCTTTAGTATATCTTACAATCTAGGAGATGGAATATATTAGATAAAAAGTTACATGAGTGATCCGTGCTGTCAAGAATAATAAAGTACATTGGGAAAACGCAGTGAGGATTTAATGTAACCTTTAGGTCAGGAAAACTCTCCTTATGGAATTGACTACTTTTCCTCACTTAAAGATTACATTAAGTCCTCATCATGTCACCTAAATGACATGAGCACTTTATACTCAGCTATAAGTGGCATTTACACACACACACACATATACATATACATACGTGTGTGTGTGTGTGTGTTTCTATATATAGTACAGAATGACAACTGTATATGAGGCTTAAGACAGTGCAGAAAGAATAGCTGAAAGGACTTTGGAGGAAATTTCTTTAAGAAGATTAAACTGAGAGACTATGTCTAGTCTGGATGTGCTTAAGGGAGAGTCACTTAGGTGTGGAAGAGTAGACGTTATATTTATTACAAGTATTTAGAATGTTAATTCTCTTTAATACAACATGCATGGCTCAGTAGCATGCATGAAAAGTAGCATTTTTACAGTCATGATAATATAAATATTTCATATATAATACAAATTATGGTAAGCTATGTTAGAGGGATGAAGGTATAAAACAATGAGGATGTGGTTTCTAGTGGAGAATCGTAAAAGAGTGAAAATCCTCATCTTTTACAGATGGAAGTGAATAGATGATGCCCAAAAGTGAAATATTAAGAAATACTGTGTTATATAAATATAGCATGGCTCGTACACACACACACACACACACACACACACACATACATCAAGGTAAATACCAAATGAATTGAATGAAAGTAATTAATTCTAAAGGGCATGATATGGCTATGACCTAGGGGACTTCTTTGGTAATAAAACCAGTAAAATTAAACTTTGTTTTTTAAACCATTAACATGTCTATTCTTCCTGTTTTGCTAAGATGGAATTGTGGTTCAGAGAAAGTAAGCATGAAAAGAGGGAAGGGTATTGCAGTCATCAGGGGGATAACAATGCCATTACTCCTAATAACACCAGAGCATTACAGTAGTAGATGTTGGAAAGTTTCCCATTTGCCTGATTACCAGACTGTTAGGATGGATGATGGCAATCTGGGCTAGAGTGGTACAATCAGAGGGGTCAACATGCATCTGTTTGGAATTAATCCTGGAAATGGTATTGATGGAATTTGGAGATGAGAAAAACAGGAGAAAAGGAAAAATAATGAATGTACTATTTTGGCTGTTTGATCAGTTGGTGGACCATAGTCCCATTACTGAGATGAGAATACTGGAAAGAGAAGTGGTTTTAAGAGGAAAAAAAATTGTTCATGTTCAGAGTTGACTACCAGACATTCGAGTGCAGAGGTTAAGTAGGCATTTAATAGCTATATGTTTACCTACCTTTCTTCCCTGTGAAACACTCACCTCCTGAGGAGCAGGACTCACTCATCCCTCTAGAGTCTAAAGAGAGATGAAGGGAGGTAACAGCATTAGGTTTGAAGTTCCTAGTCCTCTGTAACTCACTAGTGATAATGGGTTCTTGTTGCTTCAGTATTTTTTTGCCCCCAGTAAAACACATAATAATTCTTGTCACCTAAGTTCCCTGAAGGAATATTATGAGAATCAATGAGATATCTGTAAAGCAAATTGAGCTTTTGAGGGAAGAAAGCTGTTTTATAAATTCTGAGATAATAGAGCATTGGGAGGAGTGAGGTCCCATCTAGCAATATAATGTGCCTGTTCAATCAAAAGAAAAATGCAAGCCTTAGATAAAAAGGTGGACCAGTCTTAAAGTTGTGAAGGGTTTTTATTCTTTGTCTGGTTCTTTCTCTTCCATTGTCCTCATTCATGGCTACATGTATGTGAATCCTAAAGTATCTGTGAGGTGGAGGGTTTTAATTTATGAAGTGATTTGAAAGAAGATGGTATAATATCTCAGTGTTAATAATGGTACTGAGCCAAAAAAAAAAAGAAAAGAAAACAGAAAAAAAAGCATAAAAATTTGATGAAGGCTGCCATTTGCTGCCTTTTTCTCTTCCCCTCTACTTAACTACCTGTCTGCCTTCTATCTTAGTTTCTCTGCTTTGCTCTATTTCTGTTTTCTTTTTTTCATGTATTTCACTCATTTTGCCAATATAAAAGCAGATAGAGAAGTTTGTCAGTTAGGTCAACATGTTTAGATTTTCCTGACATTTTATATTCTTTAAATTTTCCTCTGCATAAGAAAACTCAGATGTTGCACAATTTTAGTTTACATAATCTTAGAATCTTAGAATGTGACATTGAGAAAGCAGTAAATTAAGAATATACTATTCTAAATTGCTTAATCTATTTAGAAGTTTCTTCTTATTCATTTACCATTAAAAAACTAAGAGTGAGAGTGTGATTTAATGATTTTATAGGCACCAAAAAATGAAAACCATTTTCAACTTATAGCCTAAAACAACCCTTGCCCTGCTGCTTATTAGATTTGGCAAGTTACCTAAGTTCTATAAACAAAATTATCTTATTGATACAATGCCAGTAAATAGAACCTATGCATAAGTTTATTCTAAGGATTATATAAGAGAATTATTATAATGTGATAAAGTAGTGGCTGCTAACTTCTTGTACATTTATTATAATTACTTGTCTTACATATTTTCTGCTTATATACTCATTTAATATGAATTCAAGACTTAAGAGTAAACTGTGCTATGCAGTATGTGTGTATGTGAAATTTATGGGAGACAGAATATGAATTATTTACACCTGTATACATAGGATGAAACTGGTTAAGAAAGAAGCTGGTAAGATAGCCTAGGTAAAGACTTAACAACCTTATTCACTGAGCCCAAAATGAGACAAAGATATTACAAGAAAATAAAACTGGAAACAAATTTCCCTCATGAAAATAGATACAAAAATTTTTAACTAGAATTTAGTATTTAGCATATAAGTATATTGTATTTTCCAAACAAAAGATTGTATATTATTGTGGAATTATGTTTGTCCCAGGATATAAAATTAATTTAACATTTGAGAATCAACCAGTACATTTCCCAATATTAAAAAACAAAAGACAGAGGTATTAAGAACCTCTCCATAGTTGCAGAAAGAGTATTTTGCAGACTTAACACACACAATATAAAAATTGTCAGTTATTTAAATAAAGGGGATTTTATTCAACCCAAACGACGAGTATCTACAAAAATAATCTGCTGACATTTTTAATAATGAAGCACTGAATGCTCTCTCCCTAAAGAGGGGAAAATGGTAAGGATATCTGCCATCAAGACTTGGTTAATATTGTTCCAGTAGTACTAGTTGGCACAATCATGTGAGGTGGGGGAAGGCATAGATTGGAAAAGAAAATAAACTGCAATTATTCACAGACAGCATAATAAATTGTGTAGAAAATGCTAAGGCATTAACAAAAATGCTACCATAACTAATAAGTGAGTTTTACATGTTTTCAAGATACAGGTAAATATACAAAAACATATGTTTCTATATTATAACAATTAACACTCAGAAATTAAAATTTAAAATACCATTTACAATAGTATGAAAAAATAGGGGTAAATTTGGCAAAAGTTATACTAGCCATGCATACTGAAATCTGCAAAACTGGGCTGAGAGAATTTAAACTCCTGAGTGAACGGAAAGCTATACTAGACGTATGGATTTGAAGAGGAATATTTTAATCAAATATCCCAAAATTGTTCTACACATTTAACTCAATCCCAATTAAACATGAGATTTTTGGGAGAAGGGGTAAAAATTAACAAGGAGATTTAAAAACTCATAGATAATGTGCATACCAAGAGTATACAAAACAATTTTGAAAAAAAAAAAAAAAACAAATGAGTAGGTGAAAAGATGGTAGTCTTACACTATCTGATTTGAGCAGTTATTATAAAGCTACAGTCATTAAGACAATGTAGTACTTAGATAGTAAAGCTTACCGACGAATGGAAAACAACGAATTCTTTGAATATATATATTCAATATACATTAAACATTTATTTAATATATATTAAACATTTAATATCTTAAACATTTAATGTTATACTATATAAAATATATATTCATAAATATATCTAGGATATACCTATGTATCTCTGATTGATTTTCAACAAAGTAAAAGATGCCAGAGAAATTCAATGTGGGAAAAGATGGTCTTTTCAACCTGTGGTGCAAGAAAGATTGGATATCCACATGCAAAAAATGCACCTGGACCCTTACTTCATACCATAGACAAAGATAATTTGAAATGGAATAAATACCTAATGATAAAAGCAAAATCAGACACATTCTAAAAGAAAACAGAAAAATCATGTAACTTAGAACAGGCAAAATGTCTTAGATAAAAAAAATAGACTGATGCAAAAGTAATTACAGTTTTTCCATTAAAAGTAATGACAAAAACTGCAATTACTTTTGCACCAACATAATAAAAGCATGGACTAAGAAAGAAAAAAAAATCAGTATTGGATTTCATAAAAATTAGAAATGCATTTTTTTTCCAAAACATACCACTTAATAAATGAAAAGACAAGTCAGAGACTTGGAGACAATATTGACAAAATACATAACCAACAAAGGACTTGTATTTAGAATATATGAATAACTTTTACATCTAAATTAATAATAAGATAATCCAATTTAAAAGATAAAATATTCTGACAGACTCTTTACCAAAAAGATACAAAGGCAGCATGTAAACACATTAAAAATGCTGAACATTGTTAGTTATTATGGAAATACAAGTAAAGTTCCAGCAGTATACCACGACACATGCTCTTAAATGACTGCAATAAAAACCCATTACATGGTCACTAAAATAGATAAAATTAGACTAAGCAAACCAAGTATTGGCAAGAATCTGGAGCAACCATAACTCTCATATCCTGCAGGTAGACATATTACATGTTAAAGAAAAACTCTTTGGGAAACAGTCCAGTAGTTTCTAAAAATTTTAACATTCATACAACCTAGCTTATTACTCTTCTAGATCATGTATCCAGGAAAAATGAAGGTGTATATCCAACTAAGATTTGTACACACATGATAATAGCAATTTTATTCTCAATATCCCAGAGTTAGAAACAACCCAAATGTCCACAAATTAATTTTAAAAATTATAGCATAACCATACAATTAAATATGATTTATCAATAAATGGGAATAAACTACTGATAAATTCAACAACATGGATATATCTCAAAATCATTATGCTGCATGAAAGAGACCTGATCAAAACAGGAGTGTATACTGATTTATTTCATTTATATAAAATTCTAGAAAATGTAATCCAATATATAGGAACAGAAAGCAGGTTTGAATTTGCCTGTGAATTGGACTGGAGGGGAAGGTGCTTTACAAAGTGTCAGAAAAAATATTTTGGTGGTAATAAAATGTTCATTATCTTGAATGTGGTGATGATTTCAGGTGTTTATATATAGGTCAAAACTCATCAGTTGGTATACTTTAAATATGTCCATTTGCTTGTGTATTACCTATACCTCAATGAATCTCTATGATAAAAATTAAAATACATACAAAATGTACTTTAAAAATTTTATAAATTGTTATATATAAAACAATTTAATAAAATAAAAATATTTTATTAAAAATAAAACAATAAATGGAGAGGATTACCAAATGTATTAATACAAAAACTCAGCATTTGAAAGATGTTAATTTCCTCCTAATTAGTCTGAAATTTTAATGCTATCCAACTCAAAATCCCAACAGTTTTTCTGATGGAATTCTGTAAATATGTAGAAAGGTGTAGACCAAGAATATTTTGAAGGCAGTTTTGAAAACAAGCCAAGCATAAGAAATATTAAAACTTAAGATATATTAAAAAGTATAATATTTTCCCACAGGAATCAAGAGGAAAAAAAAACTCTTAGAAGAAAGTAAATAGTTAAAATAGGCTGACATATTTTTCCAAACCTGATATATGGCAGTAAAGCACAAATTACTAAACTTATAGATTTCCTCCATAAATAATAATAGAAAAATTGATTATATACTTGAAAATAAATTTTCATATTTAGACTACACTTTGGTGTCTTTCAGGTGTAATATTTCTGATGTCTGTTAACCTTCTGAGCCTACTGTCAGCACGTGCACCACCCTAAGAATGAGTGCCTTCTTAAATTTTGCACCCTCAGTGCCTCACTTTACCCTGGTCCCTACCTTGACCACCCTTCACTTTGAGCTGGCATCAAAATAGCTGCACCTCCATGTGATGGTACACTGTTAGTTTACCAGCTCTCAGAAGGACAAACCTGGTTTCCCATCAGCTAGTGGTTCAAGGAACCTGAAACCTAATAATGAAGTGACGTGGCTCTGAATTAGTAGCACTTCCAACTGAAGGGCATAAAGCAGCAAAAGTATGCTCTAGAATATGATAAAATAATCCTTACATTATTTCTTTTTTTAAAATATGTTATTGCATTTTAGGTTTTGGGGTACATGTGAAGAACATGCAAGATTGTTGCATAGGTACATACATGGCAATGTGGTTTGCTGACTTCCACCTCATCACCTATATCTGGCATTTCTCCCATGTTATTCCTCCCCAACTCCGCACTGTCCGTCTCCTTGTTCCCCCCAACAGACCCCAGTGTGTGATACTGCCCTCTCTGTGTCCACGTGTTCTCATTGTTCAACACCTGCCTATGAGTGAGAACATGTAGTGTTTGGTTTTCTGTTCTTGTGTCAGTTTGCTGAGAATGATGGTTTCCAGGTTCATCCATATCCCTACAAAGGACATGAACTCATCATTTTTTATGGCTGCATAGTATTCCTTGGTGTATATGTGCCACATTTTCCTTGTCCATCTAGCATCCATGGGCATTTGGGTTGGTTCCAAGTCTTTGCTATTGTAAACAGTGCTGCAATGAACATTCATGTACATATGTCCTTAAAATAGAATGATTTATAGTTCTTTGGGTATATACCCAGTAATGGGATTGCTGGGTCAAATGGAATTTCTATTTCTAGGTTCTTGAGGAATCCCCACACTGTCTTCCACAATGGTTGAACTAATTTATACTCCGACCAACAGTGTAAAAGTGTTGCCATTTCTCCACATCCTCTCCAGCATCTGTTGTCTCCAGAGTTTTTAATGATCTCATTCTAACTGACATGAGATGGTATATCAATGTAGTTTTGATTTGCATTTCTCTAATGACCAGTGATAATGAGCATTTTTTTCATATGTTTGTTGGCCTCATATATGTCTTCTTTTGAAAAATGTCTGTTCATATCCTTTGCCCACTTTTGAATGGGCTTGTTTGTTTTTTTCTTGTAAATCTGTTTTCATTCTTTATAGATTCTGGATATTAGCCCTTTGTCAGATGGGTAGATTGAAAAAATTATTTCCCATTCTGCTGATTGCCGATTCACTCCAATCATTGTTTCTTTTGCTGTGCAGAAGCTCTGTAGTTTAAGTAGGTACCATTTGTCTATTTTGGCTTTTTTGCCAATGCTTTTTGGTGTTTTAGTCATGAAGTCCTTGCCTATGCCTATGTCCTGAATGTTTTTGCCTAGGTTTTCTTCTAGGGTTTTTATGGTGTTAGGTCTTATATTTAAGTCTTTAGTCCATCTGGAGTTAATTCTAGTGTAAGGTGTCAGGAAGGGGTCCAGTTTCTGCTTTTTGCACGTGGCTAGCCAGTTTTCCCAACACCATTTATTAAACAGGGAATCCTTTCCCCATTGCTTGTTTTTGTCAGGTTTGTCAAAGATCAGATGGTTGTAGATGTGTGGTGCTGCCTCTGAGGCCTCTGTTCTGTTCCATTGGTCTATATCTCTGTTTTGGTACCAGTGCCATGCTGTTTTGATTACTGTAGCCTTGTAGTACAGTTTGAAGTCAGGTAGCATGATGCTTCCAGCTTTGTTCTTTTTGCTTAGAAATGACTTGGCTATGATATTATTTCTGCAAATATTGTTTTCAAATATAATGTATAGTATAAATACATAGGCTAAGTTAATCAGACACCAAAGAAAACAAGCTACATATGATTAAACAATATTTAAAATACAGGGAAATGTTAAACACTAAAATGAGGCAGTGGTTAGCTTTGGAAAGGATGATAGGATAGGGGAATAGGAGACAGGGGAAGAGAGTGCAGACATGGGTAATGGTCTAGTAGTAAATTCACACATGGTTATTACAGTGATATGTTTCACAAGTTAACATCTGCTACTTAAAATTTTGTGCATCTATTTGAAAAATAAAGGGGAGATAAAAATAGAACTTGAGGACAATTAACAATATTGATATAGTATTAGTGATTCAGGTCACAGACAAATAATTATAGCCTAAATTAATAAATACCTCTACAAATCTGTAAGATAAGACAAAAAATATGACAAATAGTTAGCAAATCATGTAGATAAATAAGCTAAATAAAAACATTAACAATAAGTAAACGTGAGTGTTGAGGCATATGGAAATTGAAGTGAGATAGATATAATTTCAAACCCATCAGGTTTGCAAACATTTAAAAGAGTGATAACAATATAAAAATTTGGTAACTATGTGGGGAGATAGAAACTCTCACACAGATGGCAGAACTATTAAGTGCAGCTGTCTTAGAGAGAACTTTGGCAATATCAAAGATGTAAATATTTTATAACTAGCAATCGTATATCTGAATGTATACCTTAGAGAAACTTATGTACCTTAGAGAAACTTATGTAATGGATGTTTATTTCAACATCAGCTACATACAAATAAATAATCTGTGGAATACTTATGCACTGTAATGCTATATATGTGTTCAAGTAAGTGAACTAAGTTTGTGTATTAATAAGGATATATCTCAAAAATAATGAGTTTTAAAATAATTTATAAAATCATACAAATAGTATAAAAAATTTATGCAAGGATTTAAAAGAATGCTGACACAATATATATATTTTATGGATCTATACATATTAAATGTGCATCAACCAAAGAATATTTTGATTTTATCTGTAATGTTTAATTCATTAAAAAATATCTGAAACAAACACAATATCTTAACATTTGTTATGTCAGGGATGTGGTTCATACCTCTTTTTAAAATCTGTTGTTTCTATACTTTACAAAATGTTATAAATATGTTTAAGAGGCCCTTGAGGAAATTGATGAAAATCTTCAAATACTTGTTGCAAAAGTACTTGCCTTTATATCTATGCTATGAAAGTCAAATATTATGTGAAAGATATTTGTATCATGCCAGAGAAGAACATAAATAACCTGATGGAGCTGAAAAACACAGCACATGAAATCTGTAAAGCATAAACAAGTATCAATAGCCAAATTGATCAACCAGAAGAGAGGATGTCAGAGATTGAAGATTAATTTAATGAAATAAAGCATGACAAAATTAGAGAAAAAAGAATGAAAAGAAATGAACAAAGCCTTTAAGAAATATGGGACTATGTGAAAAGACCAAACCTACATTTGATTGGTGTACCCAAAAGTGATGGGAAGAATAAAACCAAGTTAGAAAACACTCTTTAGGATATTATCCAGGAGAACTTCCCCAACCTAGCAAGACAGACCAACATTTAAACTCAGGAAATACAGAGGATATCACAGATACTCCTTGAGAAGAGCAACTCCAAGACACGTAATCATCAGATTCACCAAGGTTGAAATGAAGAAAAAAAATGTTAAGGGCAGCCAGAGACTAAGGTCAGGTTACCCATAAAAGGAGGCCCATCAGACTAACAGAAGATCACTCTGCAGAAACCCTACAAGCCAGAAGAGAGTTGGAGGCAATATTCAGCCTTATTAAAGAAAAGAATTTTCAACCCAGAATTTCATATCTAGCCAAACTAAGCTTCATAATTGGAAGAGAAATAAAATCCTTTACAGACAAGCAAATGCTGCGAGGTAGTGTCACCACCAGGCTTGCCTTACAAGAGCTCCTGAAGGAAGCACTAAATATGGAAAGGAAAAACCAATACCAGCCACTACAAACACATACCAAATTATAAAGACCACTGACACGATGAAGAAACTTCATCAACTAATGAGCAAAATGACCAGCTAGCATCATAATGACAGGATCAGATTCACACATAACAATATTAACTTTAAATGTAAACAGGCTAAATGCCCCAGTTAAAAGACAAAGACTGGCAAATTGGATACAGAGTCAAGACCCATCAGTGTGCTGTATTTAGGAGATCCATCTCATGTGCAAAGACACATATAGGATCAAAAGAAAGAGATGGAGTATTGACCAAGCAAATGGAAAGCAAAACAAACAAACAAACAAAAAAGCAAGCAAGGTTTGCAATCCTGGTCTCTGATAGACTTTAAACCAACAAAGATTAAAAAAAAAAAAAGAAAACAAGGCATTACATGATGATAAATGGATCAATGCAACAAGAAGAGCTAACTATCATAAATATATATGCACCCAATAAATACAGGAACACCCAGATTCATAAAGCAAGTTCTTAGAGACCTACAAAGAGACTTAGACTCCCACACAATAATAGTGGAAAACTTTAACACCCCACTGTCAATATTATACAGATAAATGAAACAGAAAACTAACATGGGTATTCAGAACTTGAACTCAGCTCTGGACAAAGTGGACCTAACAAACATCTACAGAACTCACCACCCCAACTCAACAGAATATACATTCTTTTCAGCACAACATCACACTTATTCTAAAATTGACCACATAATTGGAAGAAAACACCCTTCAGCAAATGTAAAAGAAAGAAAATCATAACAGTCTCTCAGACCACAGTGCAATTAAATTAGAACTCTGAATTAAGAAACTCACTCAAAACCACACCACTACATGGAAACTGAACAACCTGCTCCTGACTGACTACTGGGTAAATAATGAAATTAAGGCAGAAATAAATAAATTATTTGAAACCAATGAGAACAAAGCCACAGCATACCAGAATCTCTGAGACACAGCTAAAGCAGTGTTTAGGGGAAAATTTATAGCACTAAATCCCCACAGGAGAAAGCAGAAGAGCTGTAAAATCGACACCCTAATGTCAGAGCTAAAAGAACTAGAGAAGCAAGAGCAAACAGATTTAAAAGCTAACTGAAGACAAAAAATAACTAAGATCAGAGCAGAACTGAAGGAGATAGAGACATGAAAAGCCCTTCAATAAATCAGAGAATCCAGGAACTGGGTTTTTGAAAAGATTAACAAAATAGATAGACCGCTAGCGAGACTAATAAGGAATAAATGAGAGAATAAAATAGACACAATAAAAATTGATAAAGGAGGTCTCACCACTGACCCCACAGAAATAGAAACTACCATCAGAGAATACTATAAACCCCTCTACACAAATAAACTAGAAAATCCAGAAGAAATAGGTAAATTCCTGGATACATGCACCCTCCCAAGACTAAACCAGGAAGAAGTAGAATCCCTGAATAGACCAATAAAAAGTTCTGAAATTAAGGAAACAATTTTAATAGCCTACCAACCAAATATTAATGGCAATTAATAGCCTACCAATCAAAAAAAGCCCAGTACCACACAGATTCACAGCCGAATTCTACCCGAGGTACAAAGAGGAGCTGGTACCTTTCCTTCCGAAACTATTCCAAACAACAGAAAAAGAGGGACTCCTCCCTAACTGATTTTATGAGGCCAGCATCATCCTAATACCAAAACCTGACAGAGACATGTCATGCATGCATTCATATAATGTTAGTGGAAATTTTTATATGAGGAAGAACAATAGATCTGAAATATTACGTGGTTTTATCTTGAATAAGTATATAATTATAATTATCTAAAATTTGTTCAATATCAACAAAATATTTTTTCATTTTTATGTTTGATATAAAACCTTAAAAAATTTAAACTATTTTTTAGTTCAAGAAAATTGTTTTTGAGTTTAACAAACTTCCACATTTAATTTGCTAAGACAAATATTTGCTTTCTAAAAAGAAACTGTGAAACAAATATTCAAATGACAAATACTCAAATGGCAAAAGATTAAATACATTTATAAAAGCAAACATGCTCTTTTTATTTTAAGAAAAACACACTGCAATTAAGTTAAATGTAGTTTAAAAAAAGTAGTTTGGCTATTGCAAACACAGAGATCAGACTTATTTGTACAAGTCTAATCTAATAATTTGGAAATAGAGCTGCCAGCTGGACAAAAATACAGTAACAGATCCCTGATTTTATTTGGAGCAGAAATGTATCTAGCCAGATTATATTTTCTAGCCTCAGTTGCCATGAAAGGCATGAGATACAAATAAGAGATACAATAATGAGATACAAATAAAAGTAATTGGGTGGAATTACCAGTACAGATCTTTAAAAAGTTCTGACTTGTCTGGGAGAACTGTTGTTCTGCCACTTACTTTGTTCTTTTGCCATCCTGGAAAATGAATGTGATGGCTGGAAATCCAGCAACCATATATGATTTTGAGAGCACAAGACACATGCTTAACATTGTAGAAAGATAGATAACACAAGTTTCACTCCTTAATGACTATGTATAACTGACATATCAGGACTGGAAAACATAATTTTGTATTTTACATTAAAAATAAACCTATAAAATTTTAAAAATACTCTAGTCAGGACTCATTACTAACAGCTGCATGTAATTTCTAATTAATACAAGGCCTGAAAAATTCATACTAATTAATCAATATATAATCCTCAAATGACTGCATATTCATTTGTAGAAGCAAAGATAAGGAATTTGGATTTGATCTGGGAGTTAAAGCATCCTGAAAGAAAGTCAGATGATCGTAATAAAATATGATTATAAGAAAAGATAAAATTGCTCAGGTAATTGATGTGATGAATTAAGAAAGATGTTGAATAAACTGATACAGTCACTGAAAGCTATCAAAGTTAAAGTTTTCAAAGGATGAAGCCATTGTTGCTTTAAAAATCTAATTTTAACAGGATGTTAGGGAATATGAGGAAAAGCAAAAAGTTGAGCATAAAATATAGAAGAGAAATGTCAGTGATAAGCACAAAAGTGGTTTTGGAAACACAGTTTAGATACAGGAAAAGCAATTTTCAGTTGCTGAAATTTGCAAGCAGAATTTTTCAAGGATGTCAACTTTTACTTATGTTTGGTAAAAAAAATAGTTTACTATATAAACATTGATCACATATTATTATGAAAGCACACTGTGCTACATCTGCAAAGGATAGGGAAGATCATATGATGATCACACTAATGAGAGAATTGAGGCAACATAATGATTTTTCATAACTAGTTAGTATAGAGACTGTGAACAGAATTTATTTCTAATAACCATAGGACACAGAAGTTATAAGATGTATCTTATGGAATATATATAGTACAAATTATTCAGAAAAATGTAGGTTTATGTTTAAATATAAAACATTAGTTTACTTGACCTAATTTTCTAGTACTACAATAATGTAAAATTAATAGAGACTTTGCCATCATTTGGCATATTTAAGTCATAAAAGTTTTGGTTCTAAGCAAATCCAAGACTATAGACGATAATAAGAAAATATTGAGATAGGAAGAGTCTTAGCTTTATAACAGTTATGTTTTCTGATGCTACTGAGGATAGAATACTTAAAATATCTAATAAAAACTTTCCTGTTAATTTGCCAAATGATAAAATCAAGCCCACAAGAAAAAATTCCTAAAAGTTAAAGATATTTTCAATGAATTAAACATAGCATCAAAGGCAAATTACTTTTTAACCAGAGACCATCTAAGAAATGAGTAACTATGGATTTAATTTGCACTTAAGTAGATGGGAAAAAAATCTAAATTTTAGTTAGTCGAAATAAATGTCTCTGGCATTAACCTTTATTCTAGTCTTAAGAAAAATGTGAAATGCTCAGCCATAAACAAAAGATGTCTGTTGAATTCTGGTAGAAATAGTAAGATTTAATCAAAAGATTTCAAACTTTGTCAAATTATTATTATATGATAAGATCTTTTGGGACTATTTAATGTATTCTATTGCTATTGCCTGTTAATATTTGTGTTAATCTACATGTTTTATTTTTGTGTGCTCTAGAATAGCTTGTGTAACATGAAGAATTTTTACGTCTTGAAAGTTTGACTAAAGCACTGGTAATGCAATAACGTAACAAGTATTTTTGGCTATACTTCTTTGAAAAAAATTGCATATTGTCCCATACTCACTGAAATAGTGATATTTTATTTTCTTTTAGAATAAATTATAATAGTTTATATTTCTGAAACTATATATTAAACATTTCTCTGTCTGTTGATAAATCTTATTAAGGCTTATCAACAACTTACTGTTGAAAAAACAACTCACTAATAAAAACCCAGACAAACAAGTGATGAATCAAAATAAGAAAGTAAGGAGTGTGGTTTCTTTGTTACAGGAGTTTGGTGGTGAACATTAAACCTACTTAAATATAGAATTAAGAAAATAATAAATTACAGTCACACAAATGTAAATATTATAAATCTTTACAAAGTGGAAACAATAGCGTAAGAAACAAAATAACAGAAATACAACCAAACAAATCATATTTACAACACATCCAATTGGTTTGAACTTGTCCACAAGCCATAAAATGTCACACAGATTAAAAAAAACTAAAGCCACTAAAATATGAAATAAATCACTAGTAAAAAAAAAATGAATAAATCTTTACTCATGTTAAAAAATAAAAATGACAGTTTGATTCTGAAGTTTGGGGAATATGTGAACTGGAGAATTGTAGTAAGTCTGAAAGTATAAAAGCTGACCAGCGCATCCTTCATTGTGCTCTTGCTTTATGTTTTACTAATTCTCTGATGGTAAACTTTTTAAATTTTATATTGGCTATGCTTCATTTGCCTTAATTTTCTCATTAAGTATTGGAGATTCAAATGCTACCTATTTAAAAACTATGTTACCCTTTTTAGTGAAAAATAAAAGACAAAAACAGTAAACCACATAAAACAAAAACCATCAGTAGCTTAAGAGATGATACCCAGTAAACGGTTTTATAATCATTACCTATGTGAAGAAATAAAATGTTGACAGCCACTACAGAAATCCCTTTGTGTGTCTTGTGCCAATCACAGGCCCTTCCTCCACCGAAAATTAACTATTATTCTGACTGTTGTAGTAGCCACTTTCTTGAATTGTTTTATGGTTGTATCATTTCAAGTGCATATACATACACAGTATAGTTGAATCTGGCCCATTTTTAAACCTGCTATGTCTTTTAAAGCTATTTCAGTTTATTAGTTGCTTCTTCATTCATTTATTTTCATTTCAAAATGTACCTGAAGAACAATGGGCATTTGATCTGTAGAGATGATCAGTCTGGATTTCGTTTATTGCATACTAACAAAGCAGTTCAACACATTTTTTTTTTCCTTTGTATTTTCTAAAAACGAATTACTGGATCCAGGGACATTTTCCAACTCAGGTTTCATCCTTTAAGCAGAACAAGAAGTAATCTGCTTTTATCAGGAAGCAGTTAATATCTAATGGCTTCTCTTTTTGTGATGTCACTGCTCTTATATTCAATGTCTAGATTCACTAATTTATTGAGGATTTCAATATCTACAATTATTTTCTCATTTGTTAGTATAATACTTTAATAAATTTTTCTCTTATTATTATATGGTGGTGAATTCATATAAAGCAAGATAATACTTCTTTTTCCTTCTTGCTAGTTATCAAGATAATTATCAATCTCCAAAGGTGACCAATTTGTTTAAAATATCATTATTATTTATGCATTATGCATCATAATTTATGCATTTAAACTTTTGATCTTACCATTTTGAAACTGTAGATTATCCATCTTTGTTCATTTGAAGACTTCTCGATTTGTCTCGAGTCTTTTTGACATGACCTAGTAGTAGTGCCTGAGTGAGTCCCTGCTTTCTAAGTAGTAAATTTTAAATTTCCTACATGTGTATCACAGAACTTAACATAAACATAATAAATTAATCTAAAAATTAAAAAGGTTTTACTGTTCCATTCATAGTGTCTCATTTGGATATGAGTATCATTAGTTTAAAATTGAATTGGTCTTGCAAAGATATTTAATATTTATGACTACATACAGATTGTAAGTAGTAAACAGATTATTTTAGCTATTGTATTTATAAAACATCATCTATGATAGTTCCAGGGCTAGGGAGAATACTGCTGCAAAGTTGTACCCTCTCCTTATATTTAATTTAATATACAAATATGTTACATTTCAATTGGAATTTATAGTGTGTTGTGTAATTTTCAATGCCACTGTAACAAGTAAAGTCATGGTATGATATCTGTACAGGAAGTTCAGTAGAAGAAATAAAATTATAATTGGTACTTCCAATCTTTATACCAAAATAGCATTTATTATGTGTGGTCGAAAGAAATACAATTTTGAACTTAAAATAGGCATGAGTGCCTTGTTTTCATCAAGGCTGGAAGATTTATATATAAAATTCCAGTTTAGGCTGCAGGTGGAGACTGATGTTTATCATTATTAATGTAATTTAAATCCAAGTTCAAACCAAATATAAAAGAAAAAGTTCTTCCTTTGAAGATTGGCAGCTTATATATATATATATATATAGAGAGAGAGAGAGAGAGAGAGAGAGAGAGATAGAAAATACTTAAGTCTTCAAGTTCGGGGTACATGTGCAGACCTTGCAGGATTGTTACACAGGTATACACATGCCATGGTGGTTTGCTGCCTCCTTCCCCTTGTCACCGACTTTAGGTAGATTGGCAACTTTTAAAAAGCAAGCAAACAAATCTGATATGATTTGGAAATATTTAATGTCACATATCTCAGGACAGATAAAATAATGTAATTGTTAAGGTCTATCCAATGTATCATAAAATTTTTTCTGACCTAAAACTTCACACCAAAAAAAATAAAAGATGCAGCATGCCTTTTGTGGGTAAAATGTAGTCAAGTATTCATGCTTGGAGGCTGCAGTAGTTAAAAGTGCAGGCAGATAGGGAATTATTGGGGTACATTCTGGCTCTGCAACTTACTAAGGTTTAACACTGACCAAGTTTCTCAATGTCTTTACACTTTAGGAGCTAACTTTCAGATTTGTTTTTTAGAATTAAATTTCATAATATCTGCAAAGTACTTAAAATAGTGTAAATAATACTTATACCTATTAAGATGTCAGTAATATGTATTTTTACTTTATAGTTTCAGGTTAGTTTTCTACTTACATATGCCAAACATTTAATCAATACCACAGATTGACCAACTGATTATAGCTTAGGTTGGCTACTTTCATATGTTTAATAAAAGCATAGAAGCCAATGAGCTGGTTTATAATGGTTAGTTTTCATATAGAATGCTGAAGTTAAAATATTCCAAGTAAGGTACTTTTAATGATGGCTACAAATTTCTTCTCATTAACTGTCCAATTTTTCACTGATAGAAAGAAATGGAAGAAGTAGAAGTAGAATACATGTCAAAATCAGTGGATATGCAGTACAGTATGTGAAAGTCTGAAGTATCCTGGCCCCAATTATCTGCAAAAGTTGGTTATATGGACATAAACTTGGACTGCTAATCCAAAACACAATTCTAGCTTAATATGCTACCTTCAGGAAATGACTTTGGGTAATTTTCATGGTTTTTACCAGTAAAACTACTTCAGCTCACTTGTACATGACCCCTGAAAAAGAACTAATATAGTGATGGTAAAATTGTCATCTAATAGGATATACTTCATTGTCATCAGTGGGTTGTAATTTAGAAACACACACTCGTTTATGAGTAAATTTTAAAACTATATCTAAAAGAGTTAGCTTATGCATCTACACCAATCCCTTCCTGCATTTCTGAGCATACATTCTAAATGACTGAGAAACAAATTCAAAGGAATAATTGAGAGGTATTAAGTAAATAGTATCAGTTAATGTCTATTAAATGCCAGGCCGTATTAACCACTACAAATACAGAGAAAAGCACAACAGATTATCTTGTAAAAGAAAAAACACACCATCAACATATTTTATAATAAAGTGGAGATAACGTATCTTCTAGAACCATGGGCACGGTTCCAGTACTGCTACTTCTAATAGACATGATCACCTTGAACCTACCACTGAAGCTAAACATCCTTGATGTACATTGTCATTTTACTCTTGTAATAACACTATAAATTCAACGTTGTCCCTATTTTACAAGTGATAAAATACCATGGGAGACACAGGAGCTCAAGAGCAAATTTGTTGTCTATATTTTAGCAACCGCCTAGAACTCTATGGAATGAAAAAATGACCATCTCCTAGAGTTACTTTATTTTCTTACCTGTATGTTCTTCCTGTTCAATTTACTTTTCTTTTAACTTTATCCTCTTGTTTTTGTTAAATATACTTCTAAACCACCTCAGTGGCAGTTTGGATAAAGAAAATGTGGTACATATACACTATACAATACTATGCAGCAATAAAGAATGAAATCATGTTCTTTGCAGCAACATGAATGGAGTTGGAGGTTATAATTCTGAAGTAATATAGAAACAGAAAACCAAATAATGTATATTCTCATTTATAAGTTGGAGCTAAACATTGAGCATACATGGACATAAACATGGAACAGTAGATATTGCAAACTACTAAGTGGAGAGGGAGGGAGGAAGGAAGGCAAGCACAGGTTGAAAAACTACATGTTGGGTACTATGCTCCTACCTAGGTGTTTTGATTTGTACCCCAAGTATCAGCATCACACAATATTCTGATGTAACCTGCACATGTGCCCCTTGAACCCAAAGTAAAAGTTAAAATTAAAAAAAAATTATTTTTATAATACTTGGAAGTATAACACCTTTTTAAATAAAATCCTTCAAATTCTATTTATGAGATTGGAAATATATATAATTTTGCTTATCAGCTGTCTTCTGTGATGCAATAGACTCCTTTTCTTCTTACTTCTGATAACTTCTCTGGAGTTTTGTGGACTCATCTTTTTCCAACTATTCATTAGATGCAGATTTTCACATGGCTGGAGACAATCTTCACTTCCTACACTACAAACAAGTAGATGTGTCCCTCCTCACAGCCATATTTCTACTCATATGCAACTGATTCACAATTTATTATCTCTAGTTCAGTTTTCTCTTCCAAGGACATAGTTAATGTGTTCAGTCACTTTATAGAAATCTCACATTGGAACTTTAGCAATTCACTCGTTATTTCTAACCCATCCACCAATAAAGCAAAACAAAATAATGGTCCTCTTTATGTAAATGATGCCACCATTCAATAAGTTTCTCAGCCACATAATTAGAAGTTACCCTTGATTCTTACCTTTCCTTCACTAAACTTTGCCCATCCATCTCTGGAGTGACTTCAAATCCATCCACTTTTCTTCATCTCCACCATCAGCACTATAGCTCAAGGTACCCATCAGACCTCTCCTATACTTCTCAAATAGCCTTCTAACTGGTTTCCCTATAAACATAGGCTCTGACACCCAATTCCAAACCGGTATAGCCAAAGTCACATTTTCAGTGTTAAAATATTTTAAACAGCATTCTGAGACTCTTAATGAGTACCGAAGATGCCTTAAAATGGCCCAGAAGGTCATTTATTGTCTGGGCCCTATCAGGCACAATGGGCTTCTTCATTTGTTTGTGATCATCCTGGTCCTGTCCACCACAGAACATTTTCACACGCTTATCTCTCTGCCTAGAATATTTCTAACCTCCCACTTATGTCTGATATAAATCTGTCTTATTATTCACCTCATCATTTGTGTTTCTGTTGACCAAGTCAATTTTCCTATCAAACGCTGCCACGGTACCGTGAACCATTATGTCATGTCACTTTTCAAAATTGCAAATTTGATACATATTAATTTACTATTGCACTAGATTTTGAGGTACATGAGACTAGGCATTGTCTTTTTTGCTTACTCTATACATTCACTGCTTAATATGATGCCACCTAAGAGATTCTCTATATGTATACTTAATGAAGATTAAATACACTTATGTATTATATACAGAAGCACTCACACACATATTCAGTGACATAGAAAGACAAAGAAGGGAGCAACAAACGGTTTAGAAAAATGAAGTAAAGCATCATTGAGGACCTGATGTGTGCTCTGGAAGTTTGTGAATAAAATATTGAATGAGGGTGGTAGGAATATAGTGAAGATAGAAAAATATCTTCCTGTCTTCATTGTAATTTGAACTGGTCTTGTTCAAAACCCTGGGCTATGTATGCTCTTGTTGAGTATAAATGATTTCATATAACAATATCAGATAAGATAACTTTATAATCATGCCTAAGCACAACTGAAAACAAAAATACTGACCAAGGTTTAACAACAACAACAACAAAATAATCAAACACCCACCCCATACCAGACTGGTATGAGTGACTACTGCTTCCTTACAAAATATGGTATTAGCCATGCTCCATTTCTCTTTTCTTCCAGATAAAAAATAATTAAGATATTCAGTCATAGAGTTGGTAGGACCCCATCTGGAGTGAAACTTTACTTCCTTAAACACTCTCCAAAATCATGTAACACAAACACATATTCCCAAACAAGCTCCTTATAGTTCCCTTACTTGCTGAGTCATCCCACAGTCCCCATGGCATGTTATATCCCTTATTCCAACAAGCCAATAAACCCAACTTTATTTGACTCAAGGAGAGTTCTTGGTCGTCGTTGGTTGGAGCCACCTTCAGTAAAAAAGGTGTTTAAGCAGATGTAAGATCATGTGCAAAGGAGATCTTCCATGTTGTAGCATGAGCAGTAATGCTGAAGTGATAATAATGTCATTAGTTGATGTTAGAGAGGTTAGGCACACTCAAGTTGTGAAGCCTTGGATGCCATTCCAAGTCAAATGTCCTTTGGAAGGATGGGGAGATTGCATAGAAGTAACAATACAATATATATATTTCTCCTCAACTGATACAAAAATTGGTAACAAGTTGTGTCTGTATTATCCATAGCAAGATACAAATTACATATGTAAATATAGTTGCCTCAGATCATTTTGTATAAAACAAAGTAAATAGGCCCCTCTGTATATGTGTTTCTTCTCATATGGAAGAATTCTGGTTTCCCTATCCATTTGGAAAATGATATCCAAGGATAACATCTAACTAAGATCAAGACATTTAGAGAAACAGAGTGTATGCTAGATCTGCAGTTTTCAATACAATAGCCCCTAGCATATGAGGTTTTTTATATTTAATTTAAATTCATTAAACTGAAACAAAATTGAACATTAATCTTCTCAGTCAGTCACATTAGCCACATTTTAAGTGCTTGATAGACAGATGTGGTTAGTAGCTACCTAACAGACCAATCAGACAGAGAACATTTTCATGATTGTGGGAAACTCTTAACAACTTTGCTGTAGGTATCATCCACTGAAGATGAAAGTGTTAAGTGGAACTAGAAAGAAAAAAAGAGAAGGATTTCTGAGGTAAATTTAATTGTTTTCAAAGCAAGAACTCTTAGAGAAGCTAAAAGTAAATTTTAATGGATTTCCCTTAAGCAGTTTGTGCTGGCTTATACAGTCATATCTTTCCAAAAGCCCTTTTTTCCTCAGAGTATTCTATTTATAGATATGTGAAATTTTACTGATGTTTTCTACAAGGTAAATTGAATAACAAATTCAAAAACTCCCACTAAACTGCAGAATGCAGTTATAATAAACTTCAACTTAAAAACTGGTAGGTGCAAAGATTTATGCAGAAAGTTATGTTCTGGTTAAGAATTTAGTGTTTTCTTACAGATATGTGTTATACAAATAAAGTCTTCATCCTCCTCATCCCTGTTTGTTTTTATGGGGAACGCTTTTTGCTTCTTGTTACTAAATGGTATTTGAAGGCAAAGGTAGAAGGTGCACTTGCATTTCTTGCAGGATCAGTTGAAACTTCTATGAGAGCTGTTGAAGACCTTCATTCATTCATTTGACATTTGCTCACACACACTGTACTTTGTGCTGAGTTTTGTGATAGATTCTGATTGGGAAATGTAGTAAGCATTAGCTGGAAAGAGGGCCCTGGGAAGGATGGAGTATTGTGGGTACAGGTAATAATAAGCAAAGTACTGGAAGTGAGAGAAAACATATGCAAAACTACAAGTAATTCAGTCTGGCTGAATTATAACATAGTTATCCCAAAGTGCATTTTAGAGACGGGGAAACAGATGCACAGAGGAAACATACTCACACTTTTGTGGAGAGTTACTATTGGAGATGGAAGAAGAACACATGTTTTTCAGTGTGAACCACTATTCATCCCAGTGAAACTGGTTTTTCCTAATAGACTGTAAGCATCTGGAGACATTCACAAAAACCACCTCTGAGGTTTGGGAAAAATAGAAATTTCTGGGTGCCTCAGACTAATGATTCAGATTTAAGAGTAGAAAGGTCAAGTTGAAAATTACTGTATAGAATGAAATACAAAATTTGCAGTGAAAGGAACTGTGCAAATTCTGGCTCTATCACTTATTAGCTATGCAGTCATGTACTAGGATTTAATTAATCTCTGATTCTTAATTTTTTAATCTGTAAAATATTTCTAAAAATAACAGTTTCCAACTCATGGGATAGATCTTAGAGGTTCTACAAAGGCTATATATGAACTGGATTTTTAGAGGTCACATACAATCTAGCTTTTACAGGTATTCCCTAAGAGGTGAAAATAAACGTAGATATCCCAGGAGATAAAACCACATATGAGATTATGTAGGATCATGAAGGAGTATGAAATATTTTGAGAAAGATGAGAAAATTAGTGTGGCTGGAACAGAGAATGTGGATATTTTATTTGAATCAGATCAGTAGGAGTTGGGGAGAGGGGTAAGAGATAAGGCTAGAGAAATACTTTGAGGTCACTGAGCTAGGCATGCCTTGAAGGTGGAATCTTCATATTACCTTTATATTGTCAATGCCTAGCAAGGAGTCTAAACACTTAAATTCATGTTTTGGAAATAGACTGATGGAAGAATGGATGGATATATGGATGGACAGATGGATAGATGAATAGGAGAGGACAGGA